>OX578142.1:97416181-97598681 GCA_951213105.1 Amaurobius ferox | reverse complement strand
ACTATCATAAAGCTGCTATCATATCAATCTTGTAATTCTATTCAATTGTTTAGAAACATCATTTTAAACCAGCTATTTCGAATACATCGACTTTCTGATCCTCGGTTTCACTTTCTCCACATCAATAATCTTAAACGCATTTGTCAAAATTACCAATATTCGGAAGTATTTGTAAATAATATTATTAATAATTTCAAATATACTACGTAATAATTTTACACATGCATTATTTATCTTTGATTGGTTAACTCATTTTTGAGAATTCACCCATTCTTATCACCTCACTTACCACTTGGCCTGAGTCTAATACTGTTTACTATTTTCGAATGACTATTTTCCATTTGTCCTGAGTCCTATACTGATTACTATTTTTGAAAGTCTCCATACATATTATGTATCGTTCAAATGTATTCATTCCGGTGCCCACTCGCATTGACGAAGTGAGGTGAAATGCTCAGTCACTAGTTTATCTTACACGTGGTGCAAGGCTTGTGAGTTCATATTTCTGTTCGAGGAGGTATTATTTTTCAGATTTGTAATTCAATTGATTTATTTTTCTCCTTCCACTAGCCAGTAGACAGTTCCAATGGTGTCTATAGTTAAATACTATCGCCATTGTCAGAAACTGGCTATTCTATCGGTTTTAATTCGAACTGTATGGCTGTCCTGATGAGAATGCAATTACGAACTAACCGCCATTTTTTGAGTAGTTTCAATTGATTGTTCTCTATGTCTTAATCTCTTATCTTGAGCTAATTATTATTGCCTTTTCTCATTTTTGCCGTGTTTTCTTTTTCCGTTTTTTATATTTATATACTTTTAATTGTGATTTTTGTATCCTAATATTCTTCTCATTCCCCTTTCCATTGTAGTGATATGTTACCTTCTATCTTTATTCTTAGTCTTGGGCTATAGTTACTCATTTGTAACAGATATGCTAGAGATGGGTTTTTGTACATACAGTAGTTTATGCATAATTTTCGATTAAAATCTTTCAATTTTTATTTATATATATATATATATATATATATATATATAGATAGATAGATAGATAGATAGATAGATAGATAGATAGATTTAGTTTACTTGAAAAAATTTTGTGCACACAGATGATTTATAAACACACTTCAACAACATAAGCACAAATGTTAAAAATCTGATGTGGGCAACACATGACTTTCCTTATATAATGTAATGAATTTACAATAAAAAAAAAGGTTTTTCTTATAGTAGATACTAATATTCTTTCTAAGATATTGAATTTTCGACAATTGGTCGTCATTTTCATTGATTTAGCGTCATTTTTATCCATTTGGCGAGATTTTCGTTAATTTGGCAACATTTCAAAAAGTCGCCAAGTTGGCGACATTCCGCCAAATTCGTCGCCAAAATCTCGCCAAACGTTATGGACGAAGAAATTAGTTATTCTTACAGCAGATAAATGACTATTGACGTTCAAATACAAAAGTATTACTCAAAGTATATTTTTTCATGAACGAGCTAGATCCACGAGAATGATGTCACCCAATTTATCGCATGGTACTACATATGAAAAGTGAACATGTTTCTCAATAGGAAATATATTTTTTTATTTTATATGACTTTTGATAATTTTTTTGAAAAATGTGCAATATCTCGAGAACGGTTGATGTTAGCATTCTAAAATTTATGTCAATCGTTTTCTAATGAAAAATTACATACGAAATGTCTATTTGCGTAACGTTATTAGTGATTTTGATTTTTTGACGATTTTTTCAAAATTTCATTCGAAAATTTAGGGGATTCTGAGCATTCGATTACGTATAAAAACAATAGGCTTCCAGTGTTTACGGATTGTGATTTTTGTTCCAAATTTGGTTCGAATCGGTCCATTCATTCGTCAGTTATCGTCTCCATAGTCTCACTGACACCCCCCCACACACACACACAGACATCACTTCAAAAATGTTCGATTCGTGATCAGGGATGTGTCATGTCGCCATTCTGTGCGTCATGAACTTTTGTGTGTTTTGAGAGAAAAGCTCTCTCTCTTCCTTCCTGCCTGTTCGGAACTGTGCTAGGACTTGTTCGTATTGCTTTTGCATTAAAATCTCGGTTTCGTCGAGGAGAAACGTTTTTGCGAAAAGCGCTTGTCTCCGGTTGTGTGACGTGGATCTCTGGCTTGGTTGTTGCGCCTCTCTCCGCCAATGAGTGTCAGCGTTGAGGAGAGTTTGAAGTCCGTTTTTTCTTTTCGGGCCTCTTTGGACTTAGATCGCCGAGAGGAAGGATGGACAAAATTTTGTCTTAAGTTAAGACAAAGGAAGAATTCCCTGCCAGGCTTGAGATTCCATTGTTCGAGTACTCAGCGCCATGATGACAAAAGTGTCGGAATAGAACGGTTTTTGATTTTTACTCCTTGAGTCCAGCAATAGAGAGGGATTCCCATTTTTCCTTGATGAACATTAACGCAATACAGAACTTTGGCCTGATTCTAAATTTATGGAACGGAGGTGAAATTTGGTGATTCATTTTTATCTCTGATGGAAAATGCCAGAGAAAGAATTTATTTAAATATGGAAATGGCAGGCACGTAGTGAAATATAAAAATTGATATTGTTGATAAATGTTAATTAAAGATTATGATTATTAATATCTATGAGTGAAATTATAAGAAATTTGTGAAAATCTAAAAATATTGGTTTTGTTTTACCCTGGTGAAAATTCAGTTAATATGATAATGTTTTGTGAATGATGAATAATAACTAAATTAAGAATAAAAATATTTAATAAATAATTTTTGGTTGATTTGAATTTGTAGATTTATTTTCATGTATTCCATCTGTGTGTATTTAATTCACGGCTACCATCTGGAATCTAATTCTTCCAGACAGAAACCCAGTTATTGCATACAACTTGAAATGTTTCAATGTACTAAACTTGAAAGCCACTATATCCTCACAGATCGTGTTGTCTTTATTTCTGGTGCCGATCGGTTTGCTAGTTCTTTGCCACGGTGTACAAAGTCATCTTTTTCATTCTTAAAACTTAATGCTGGTGTCGCTTGACTTTGTGCGCCGTGACAGATGCTTGAAACGTGCTCTCCCGTCCAAAACTCGAATTTTCGACCCCGTCACAATACTTTCCTTATACATTATGTATATAAGGAAAGTAATAATGAGCAAGAAATATGTTGGATCAAAATTTGGATCAATAAAATTGGCACAAATATCTACAAATAAAAAAGAACTTAAGCACAAATAAAACATATCTGCGCATTTTGTCTTATAATTTTGGGTTTGCTGGTCTTTTTCCTAGTTTATCCAGCGTACTTTCGAAATAGCTATGTGCAACATTTTATTTTCAGTTATACTTAATTTTCTTGCAAATCTTTCTTTTGTGTTTTTATTATTTTTTGTAATTGTTAATGTTCGTAACATATAACGCAATTAAGTTCTTTTTTAAATAAACACGGACCAACATTTGCTCTGAAAACATTATATTAATATTAATCAACTAACCCACAAAACATTGTAAGAACATGGGTGCAAACATAGAAATAAGAATTAACATATTTTTTAGTGAATACATGGAGACAATCCATTCCAGTGCCTGGTCAAAATGAACACAAAATACCATGATACAGTTTATATCACTTTAGAAATTATTACAAAATGTTTTTTTTTATTTAAAATTATTATTATCAATATTTAATAAAATTTCAGATTTTTACAATATTTCATAAGATTTGAAATTATTATAATATGTTGTTTTATTTGAAATTATTACAAAACTTTATTCTATTTGAAATTAATATAACATTTTATTCAATTCGAAATTATTACATTTTAATTAATTAGAAAGCATTGCAAAATGTTATCCAATGTCAAATTATTTTAACATATTATTCGATCAAGTAAAATAATCTTCTGTTTATAGTTAAAGAAATGTTGCTGATCCCATAATATTGAAAAAGAAAATATTAAAAGATGAATGTGAGTAGTTATAAAGGCCGGTTCTGCGGCGGATCGGGGAGGCGGCACAGGAGGAGGCATCCTCTTTGGGAGGATGCCTCCCCTCTTTGGGAGGAGGGTCCCTCTTTGGGAGGATCCTCTTTCGGGAGGATGCCTCCCCTCTTTGGAGTGGATCCTCTCAGAGGGTCTTTAGGCCCCCAGGAGGGAGGATGCCCCCCTCCCCTCTTTTGGAAGTTTGGTGAGGCGCAGCACCCAATGCCTCTGTTGGGAGGATGCCTCTTTCGCAATTGCCCTCTTTCACAGAGGCGTGATGACTCATACGGAGTGAGTTTCACTTCACTCGGAGTCTTGAGAGGGAGTGTCACAATCGCTGACCTGAGGAAGAGGTTTCAAGGGATTTCGCAATCAGCGACTGACCTTTGACCTGAGGAAGAAGTTTCAAGGGATGTCGCAATCGAACAATCTGGAAATGACGTGTCGCAATTGATAACCTTAGAAGTGACCTTTGACAAGAACACACGTCCTCCCTCTCTGCTGGTCAGTGACAAACTGAAAGATCTTATCAGCGGGATGTACTTAAAGCGCCCTCTGACGAATTTTGATGAAGTGCTGCCATCTATCGGCATTTTTTTTCCAAAATAATTTAATGTTTCACTGGTCAGGAGCCGGATTCGAACTCCTAACCATTCGATTACAAGCCACGCGTCTTACCGACTGCGCTACAGCGCCTTGCCCCATAGAAAGTTATCTTCGAAGTGTACCTTATCAGCAGAAGTTAGATTATATTTCGAAGTTCATTCGAATCGCTCGGTGAATAGCGATGTGTTTTAAAACAGAATGCTACGGAGTGAATATAAAATTGTGTATTATAACACTATGATTTTTTAAAACAAATTGTGTTCAGTGGACACAAAACTTGTATTCAGTGATATATAGCAATGTGGATTTTTTTTTTTAAATAAATCTAACAGCATATATCAATATGATTTTTTTTTAAATGAATTGAATACACCCAAGTATAGTTACGCATTTTCAAAATGGTGTTAAGTGAATAGCATTCAACCCTTTTAACACTTAAAATTTAAACACACTATACTTAGCTAAGTGATTTATAGCAATATGGATTTTTTTTTTTTTTTTTAAATAAATCTAACAGCATATATCAATATGATTTTTTTAATAATAACGAAATGACTTCGAATGTTTAAAAACAAATTGATTACGGATTTCCAATGAACACACAAATTGTGTTCAGTGGACACACAAATTGTGTTCAGTGGACACAAAAAATTGTGTTCAGTGAATAGGATTTGACCCTTTTATGTGTTGTGTATCTAAAAACAAATTTATACACGTACACAAACTTTAAAATAGCGCATTTAGTTAAAATGAAGTGAACAAGATTCGTCCATTCTAAGTGATATATGGCAATGTGTTTAAAAATAAATCTAACAGCATATACGACTAGTAACGAAATGATTTTTTTTTCTTTTTATAAAAATAATAATGAAAATTAGAACTCACAGAATGACGTCTTCACTACCCGCTGGCCAAACTCCAAATGAGTGATACACTCTCATTACGCTATTAAAAATTAGATCTTATCTATAATGACATCAGCAGTAAGAGGTGTTGCCACCTATTTTTATAATAATATATTTTAATAGTTGGATACTTCAACGGTCTGATTTGGTACACGTAATCTGAAACACATCACTTTAATGATATTGTGCATTGAATATGATTTGACCATTTTTTAAAGTGGTGGGTGTAATTGAAATATCGAAGTTTAGAATTTAACAAGCTAACGAATTTTCACCCCCAAAATTTTAGCATACAGTTTAAATAAAACCCAATGAATATCATTTGACCATTTTCACATCGTAATTTTACTAACATTATAGAACTTAGAAGTGAGTGTACATTATTTTTTACACCACATCAACACTTTTAAAATCTATTGCAAGTTTGGCTTTAAACTTTTTTTAAAAATAAATCTAACAACGTATATGACTATTATAATAACGAAACGATTTCAAATGTTTAAAAATATAATAGATTACGGATTTCCAATGAACACACAAAAATTGTGTTCAGTGGACACATAAATTGTGTTAAGTGAATAAGATTCAACCCTTTTGTGTGTTGTGTATCTAAAAACAAATATACACGTACACTATATATTTGCTAAGTTTTAAAATTTAAACGCATTAGATAAAATTAAGTGAACAGCCCTTTCAAATGTTTAAAAATTAATGTATTACTACATTGTACTTAGGTATTTTCAAAAAAAAAATGGTGTGACAACTCCACTCCATTCGAAAAGAAAGTTTCCTCTAGAAAATATATGTTATTACGTACTGTTACATATATACTAATATTTAATTAAATGGAGTTTAACTGCATTAAATAACACTCATAATTAGTTAAAATTGCAATGAAGACCCAAAGATTGAGAATATATGTAAATAAAACACATCAGAGAAGTAGATATGAATTATGTTCGAAAATAAAACTATTCAAATTCTAGCCATTTCTAGCAGGTCATCGAATGTTCCACCTTATCGGAAATCATGTGCTTCTGACTTTTCGGAGGACGCTGTTTGTTTAGCACAAAGCAAAGGTCCCCTCGGAAAAGGGTATAAAATGCGGTCCTTATCGACCTATGGTCAACTGCTCTTTTTTCAGCCAGTGCTTTGCTTTTGAATTAAATACGATAACGACAATATTTACGATGTCTTCCTCCCGTGCATTTGAAGTAAGTAAAATTTTGATTTTCATTATTTTATGATTTATTATATGTGAGTCAACGATTAGCACTCGAATTTTATATTAATTATTTTTTTTTATGGATTTTCAGTTCGACTTCGGCATCCCAGCTGAGGAGATGGCCGTTATATGCGCAAACAATCGCACGACCAAAGACGATATAAATCAGGTGAGTTATTTTAATAATTTTTTTAAATGAAAAATGTATTTGTTTTAATTTTATGCATTCGTGAAAATACTGTTCAGTACATTTAGAAATTAAACACAACAATTTAATTGAACCTTGAAAAATATAAACTCATTTCATGCTCCATCTGAGCGAAGCCACCGCTGACTTTATTAAAACATTTAATAGGACCCACATATATTTTTTAATGTTTCACATATTGAACCATTCAGTTTAATTGTACTTTGAAAAATATAACGTTATTTCCATCGGAGTGGAATCATTTTTTTTTTTAGTGATAGATTTGTGTGAGCTTCCAAAAATTATATCTTACAACTATAATTTTTTTTTATATCAACATTTTAGTTTGTGTTTTTAATAGCACTTTTAAATTTAAATAAATAATGAGTTTAACACATAACTTAAAATAAAACTAAGAATGAAGCAACGTTTAAAGAAAAAACATTTTTAATGAAAGCTATGTAATACATAGATTTTTACAAAAGTAATATTCTACTAACTTGTATTTCACATATGGAACAGCGCAATCATCGCTGTATAATACTCCTTTACAGTGAGACTTTTAAAAAATTCAGGTGAAACATTGTTTTCATTAGTTTCACAAAACTCTCGCGCAATTTCTTGAGTGTTTATCATTAAAAGTTCGTGATCGACTAGTTCATAATCCACAAATTGCATATGAGTGGATAGTGTACAGCACTTGTGTTTCAAATCGGTACACCCATGACTTTTGCATGTTTCGCGTTGATATGATTTATACAACTCTGCACATAAATATTTATGTACACACTGCATTAAAGTGCGTTTTAATTCATAGGGTGGCAAAGTCGGTAGTGCTTCGACAGGTTTTTGATACTTCACAATACAATTGGGTAGGATATTTGTCAGTAACTGATCCAAAACACAATTAGTAACATCTTGACTAATGTACTGAAGGGTATGAAAATTGTCCTGATTTAATAAGATTAATTTCTTTTTGAACTGTCCAGTGCAAGGTGGTAATTGTTGTAAATATAGATTGCTTTCACACACACACACTAGCAATTCGTTATTAATTGTGAAAGATGAATTTTCACTCTCCATATTTGAAATGCGTTTTAAAAATACACTCCACGTATTAGGCGTGAGTGTTACTCCATGAGGGGTAGGCACGATAACATCAGAAGCATTCATCTTGTAGACACGAAAGTGTACTTTAACATTTCCTCGAAAATGTTGCACGGTAACGTAAATGTTACATCCCAAATGGTAACGGAACTTTTCAGATGAGGATAATTCTATCGAAACCGATCCACTTTGAGAAGTAGCATAGTTCAGGGCCGACGATACCAAATCACTTTGCGAATCTGTAGTAGTTATAGATGGAGTATGCATATGGCTCCAATCGATTTCAGGTATAGGCGAAAGCACTGCAGGCGGGACGTACATTGGAAACTCGCACTTGCGTTTCTGTACAGGCGTTTTAGGTAGAATTTTTCTAAATGTTAGACTTATTCTAGCTTCTGAGACTTCGGGTTCCGCAGCAATTCCATGAGAATAGAATTTGTTGGTTGGCGCATGCATTGCATAAAGCGATCCGTGTTGAATTGGAATACTTAGAGGAGATTGTCCTTTTCTTTCGAAAATGATGGATCTCGTAGCACCGAAACTGAGAGTCGCTATAGGTGTTTTAGAGCATAGGAAGGATTCATTGTCCTCGTGTTGTCCTATTTTAGCATGTCCATCCACATAGTGGTTTACTAACACAAAATTGTAGCTGTATCCCATATGTTCTTCCACACGTGATTTTATCTCCGATAAGAGAGCTGTCCATCCCTCAGAGCTGTTTCCACCGTCTCCAAATGCATATACTTTTTGAGCTGGTTGGTATGGACGACCATGCACCACCCCTTGTGATTGTTGAAAGGGCAGACTTTTCAACTCTTGAAAAATTAAATCGGCTACATTTACTGAATAAAATTCGCGAACATATTCTACATTCAACTTCTCTCGTTTAAAAAAGATAGACATTTTTAAAAATAAGCAACGACAACCTTCTAGGAGAACAAACGTTGAACGAATGAGCTCTTATCTAAATAATATCCCTTATCGTATCATGTCACGTGATATTTCTTATCGTATCACGTGACACAGCATATTTCTTATCTGTAAATCACATGATATTTCTTATCTGTAAATCACGTGACACATCACATGATATTCCTTATCGCATCATGTGATGTATCACATGATATTTCTTATCTGTAAATCACATGATATTTCTTATCGTATCATGTGACATGACATGTCACGTGACATCTTGTTAGCGAATCACAAGGTTCCACGTATGGAATCACGTGACAAACCAGATAAGGTTTCCGCCCACTATACATGCTACGTGGAGCTCACTTTGACTCGAGACTTGCGCTAGGAAAGACGTCCTTTTAATTTGCTCCTCTCTATTAAAATATCGACAAACGAATTTACCACAATGATGATTGTTTCAAAAGTGAGTTCAAAATGTTTTCGAATTAAAAATAAAGATACATTTTTAAAAAACACAAGAACTTTTAAAATGTACAACACAAAAATTAGCTTCATACACATTTCACTCTTTTACATGTTCTGTGTTTTTAATATTTAGGATATGACTGTGGAAGCTGGTGTATTGCCTGCGGCATTGCCTGTGGCAGCACCAGTTGTGGAAGCCAATGCAACACCCCTTGTGGAAGCTTCTGTTACACATGCTGCATTGCCTGTGGCAGCACCGACCGTGGTGGGAAAGGCCGGACCTAGTGGTATTCACGTAAGTTATTTTATTTCATCTTTTGGAAGAAGAAAATCGGCTGTTTCTGGGAGTATAGGATTGTATCGTATTCTATTACAGAAACTATTATTTTTCTTAGAGGAATTGCAATCAAAGAAAAAAACAGCTGACTCGCGATTTTATAGTGTGTTTTTAGGAATTTTCTAGAAAAAACTAATATGGATATTTTATCTATTTTATAGATATGTCCCACCTGCCACAAGTCTTTTACGCAGAAGAGTACTTTGACAAGACATTTAAACATCCACACAGGGCTAAAACCCTTTGTCTGTGAAGTCTGCCAGACGGCTTTCAATCGAAAAAGCGATATGGTACGACATGCTAAAATGCATGAAGCAAGCTTAGAATGTGGTGTGTGTGGTGAAGCGTTTTTGTCCCGAATGGACCTCCTTCAGCACAAGTGCGAACTGTGTGATGAAGCATTCACACAACGCGACGTGCTGTTACAGCATATTCGCCGTGCTCACCCTCACCCTTCCTCCAAGGGCGTGAAACGTAAGACGGCCGATGTTGATAGAATAACAAAGAGGCGAAGCATCCAGGCGATGAGAGCTCTTCGTCGCTCACAGCGAGCTTTGGGCGTTTTCACGACCCACACTTTGGAGCCCACTGAGGAGAATCGACAGGATCTAACACTGGCGTTAGAAGAGATGCGTGTACCACTGATTGCCTTGTTGAGTGAAGAACTCTCGGCCAATCAGATTAAATGGTACCTGGTCCTCTACGCAAAGATGGTCCGACTGAATTCTGAGGGGGAGGAAGAGAGCACGACGGCCTACTTTCATAGTAGGTGTGGAATTGACCTGATTTCTCACACGATTGAGCAACATGTGAGTGAGGGGTACCTGAAGATTCAGAGTGCTTTCGAGGACTACCAACAGTTGGGGTCGGGGTGGTCTTTGGATCATGTGATGAAGATGGACGTTTGCGTGGGCAAGTACAGGCCTCTTCGCCCCGCAAGCTATCTGCCCCTGCCCCCCAAACTTAAGGCCAAAAAAGCACTCTTAAATATTGAAAACAGCGACCAGAAGTGTTTTGTGTGGTGCCTTCTCGCTCACAGACTCAATTTGCAGCGGGCTGAAAAACCCGAACGTGTAGCTCATTATTTGCCTAGGGAGCATGAGATAAACCTGGGGAATGTGGAGTGCCCGGTACCCGTGAGTAAGGTTGGTACCCTAGAGAAGCTGAACAACTGCCGGATTAATGTTTCCGGCTATGAGGATGAAGAAGTGTTTCCTCTGCACGTATCTGCAAGAGACGATGCAGACTGCATTAACCTTCTCCTCATAAGTCAGGATACACAACAACATTACTGCCTGATCCGCAGTATGTCGAGACTTCTGGGGGATTTGACTCAACACGAGCATGCCTTTCACGTATGTTATCGGTGCCTCCACCGCTTCTCCCGAGAAGATTTACTCGTGGCACACACTCCCTACTGCAAAGAGCACGCACCGCAACGTGTTGAGATGCCAATCCTCGAGAAAAGTTGTTTAAAGTTCTCCAATTTGGAGTATCAACACCCGGTCCCGTTCGTCATATATGCCGACTTTGAGTCGCTTTTGGTAGAAGTGCCCAGCGCACAGCCTAGCGATAGTCGGTCCTTTGTAGAAAAGGTAGCCCATCATGAGGCTTGCGGCTACGCATACGTCGTCGTGGGACCCCAAGGCGAATCACACAAGCCCGTGTATTGCTATCGGGGCCCCGACGCCGTAACCCATTTTCTGCAGAGGATGCTCTTGGAAAGAGACGAACTGGCCGTTCGTTTTAATAGCATAACACCTATGCGTCTTACCAGGAGTGAAGCACTGGCCTTCAACAGCGCATCCCACTGCTATCTGTGTAAGAGGGCCTTTGCAAAGGACGGTGACCGGTACATTATGAAGGTTCGCGATCATTGTCACATTGTTGGAAACTATAGGGGTGCAGCACACTCGAATTGTAATCTTAGATACAAGTTACGCAAGAGTGTCCCTGTAGTGTTTCAGAATTTGAAAAACTATGATTCGCACCTCTTAATGTCGGGGCTTGGAAAGCTGAAAGACCACAGCTTAGAGGTCATTCCACAAAATATGGAGAGATATATCTCCATCTCCCTGTATGAGGGAAAGGAGAGTGTGAGGCTGCAATTCATCGATAGCCTCCAATTCATGAATGCTTCCTTGGAGAAGTTAGTGGCCAATTTACCAGTTGATAAATTCAAGATCATGAAGAGTAATATGCCTGACAATTTTGAGCTGCTGCTTCGCAAGGGAGTGTACCCTTACGAGTACATGAATTCGTTGGCGAAATTCGATGAGCAGGTATTACCTCCACTCTCGGCTTTTTATAGCACTCTGACGGATGAGACCCCCACCGCTGACGATTATGCTCATGCTCAGAATGTATGGAGAACATTCAACTTGAAAACATTAGGGGAGTACCACGACCTCTACGTTAAAAGTGTTGTTCTTCTGTTGGCCGACGTATTTCAGCAGTTTCGACACCTGTGCAGGGAGTACTATGGGTTGGATTGTGTCCACCTGATGACAGCACCCGGCTTGGCATGGCAGGCTGCTCTCAAGATGTGCAAGCAGCCCCTCGATCTAATGACAGAGATTGACCAGCATCTCTTCATTGAGCGTGGTATCAGGGGTGGCGTGTCTGTCATTACGAAGCGTTTGGCACATGCAAATAATCCTTACATGGCGAAGTATGACACTGCACAGCCCACCCAGTATATCATGTATTTGGATGCCAACAACTTGTACGGGTGGGCTATGTCTCAGCCCCTTCCATATGGAAAGTTTGAGTGGCTGTCACCCACGATTGCGACAGAGGATTGGATCCTGTCTTGCCCCGACCATGCATCGGTTGGCTACATTTTGGAGGTCGACTTGGAGTACCCGCCAGAACTTCACGATCTCCATAATGATTACCCTGTTGCGCCAGAAAGAATGTTGATTCGAGAGGAAGATGTCTCGCCGTATACGGTAAAGATCATGGAGGAGCTTGGAGTTCCCCAGTTCCAAGAACAAGAAAAACTTGTCCCAAATCTCTGTAATAAGAAAAATTATGTAGTACATTATAGATGCTTGAAAATGTACCTGGAACTGGGGCTGCACGTAGCATCTGTACACAAAGTCCTTCGCTTCCATCAGCGGCCCTGGTTGAGATCGTACATCGATTTCAACACTGAACAGAGGAAGAGGTCTCAATCGGGGTTTGAGAAGGACTTCTTCAAGCTCATGAACAACGCCGTATACGGAAAATCAATGGAAAATCTGCGTAACAGAGTTAATGTAGATTTGGTCACCGACACGCGGCGGGGTGAAAAGCTCGTGGCGGCGCCTACATTCAAGCGCTTCAAAATTTTTGATGAAGACTTGGTTGGGGTTGAGCGGGTGAAGAACTGCATTGTCTTTAATAGACCGATTTACGTTGGATTCACCATTCTGGAGCTGAGCAAACTCCATATGTACACATTTCATTATGGCTACATGAAAAAGTACTATGGAGCAAAGGCTGTGTTACTATTCACTGACACTGATTCTTTAACCTATGAGGTGCAGTGTCGTGATTTTTATCAGGACATGCAGAAAAACAGCCATCTCTTTGACACCTCTGATTTCCCCGTGAACCATCCGGCATTCAGTGGTGTTAATAAAAAGAAGATTGGTTGTTTCAAGGATGAACTGAACGCGCAGCCGGGACTTGAGTTTGTGGGGCTCAGGTCTAAAATGTACTCACTATTGGCAGTTAGTGGTACAAAAAAGACAGCAAAGGGGGTCTCCCGATCAGTTATCAGTAAGCAACTGAGACATGAAATGTACAAAAGTTGTCTTACTGATAAAAAAGTTGCACGTCACGTTCAGTATCGCATCGGGAGTGAGTGTCACAAATTATACACTCTAAAACAGTGTAAGGTGTCACTCTCTCCGTACGATGATAAACGCTACATAATGGACGATGGCGTGCATACTTATGCTTACGGCCACCACAGAATTAAAAGAGAAGAGCAAAGAAAGGAAGATGTGGAGATATGAAAAAAAAAAAAAAATATGGAAAAAAAAAAGTAAAAATTGAAAAAAAAAAAGTAAAAATTGAAAAATTGAAAAAAAAAAAAAAATCCAAGTGCATTGGGGGAAAAAAAAAATATGGAAAGAAAAAAAGTAAAAATATGGAAAAAAAATATATGGAAATAAAAAAAAAAATCCAAGTGCATTGGAAAAAAAAAAATGGAAGGAAGAAAAGAAAAAAAAATCTATGTACTGTGGAAAGATTTTATTCCACTGATATAACATTTTTATGTTAAAACATTTTTATGTTTAATGTTTGGGAAATAGGCCTGCCAGTTTGAAAGTGTACTACTTTACATTTAAAATTAATTTTTCACTGTTTAAAAACAGTTAAGTTTAAATTCTTTATGAAACTTTATCTTGTAAAGTAGAAAATATAAATTTCTGAATTTAAAAATTCAGATTTAATTTTTAAAACTTTATCTTGTAACATTACAAGTATCTCCGAATTATAAAATTCAGATTTTTTTTTTTAAAAACTTTGTCTTGTAAAATTACATGTATCTGAATTTAAAAATTCAGATTTATTTTAAAATTCTTTATAAAACTTTATCTTGTAAAATTACAAGTATCTGAATTTAAAAATTCAGATTTATATTAAAATTCTTTATAAAACTTTGTCTTGTAAAATTACAAGTATCTAAATTTAACTTTACTTATTTTAAAATGTTTTTAAAAAAACAATAAAGATTAAAATTCTTTATAAAATTTTATCTTGTAAAATTACAAGGATCCAATTTTAAAATTTCACTTTACTTATTTTAAAATGTTTTTAAAAACAATAAAGATTAAAATTCTTTATGAAACTTGTAAAATAAAATTACAATTTAAATTAATAAAAAAAACCATTTCAGACTGGTGGGGAACGCTGCCCTTAAAGAGCGTAGTGACAGGGTGTGACACCTCATGGGGCTGTCGGAATCACACAACCTTTTTCTTCTTCTACTAACATTTCCCACTTTTTCTAACACACTTCTCTTATATATAATATGTAACAGTTCTTAATAACATATATTTTCTAATGGAAACTTTTATCTTTCTTTTCAGTTGGAGCGGACTGACTAGGTTGTCGCACCATTTTTGAATATGCCTAAGTACAATGTAGTAATACATTAATTTTTAAACATTTGAAAGGGCTGTTCACTTAAATTTATCTAATGCGTTTAAATTTTAAAACTTAGCAAATATATTGTGTGCGTGTATACATTTGTTTTTAGGTACACAACACACAAAAGGGTTGAATCCTATTCACTTAACACAATTTATGTGTCCACTGAACACAATTTTTGTGTTCATTGGAAATCCATAATCTATTATATTTTTAAACATTTGAAATCATTTCGTTATTATAATAGTCATATACGTTGTTAGATTTATTTAAAAAAAAAAAAAAGGTTTTAAGCCAAACTTGCAATAGATTTTAAAAGTGTTGATGTGGTGTAAAAAATAATGTACACTCACTTCTAAGTTCTATAATGGTAGTAAAATTACGATGTGAAAATGGTCAAATGATATTCATTGGGTTTTATTTAAACTGTATGCTAAAATTTTGGGGGTGAAAATTCGTTAGCTTGTTAAATTCTAAACTTCGATATTTCAATTACACCCACCACTTTAAAAAATGGTCAAATCATATTCAATGCACAATATCATTAAAGTGATGTGTTTCAGATTACGTGTACCAAATCAGACCGTTGAAGTATCCAACTATTAAAATATATTATTATAAAAATAGGTGGCAACACCTCATACTGCTGATGTCATTATAGATAAGATCTAATTTTTAATAGCGTAATGAGAGTGTATCACTCATTTGGAGTTTGGCCAGCGGGTAGTGAAGACGTCATTCTGTGAGTTCTAATTTTCATTATTATTTTTATAAAAAGAAAAAAAAATCATTTCGTTACTAGTCGTATATGCTGTTAGATTTATTTTTAAACGCATTGCCATATATCACTTAGAATGGTCGAATCTTGTTCACTTCATTTTAACTAAATGCGCTATTTTAAAGTTTGTGTACGTGTATAAATTTGTTTTTAGATACACAACACATAAAAGGGTCAAATCCTATTCACTGAACTCAATTTTTTGTGTCCACTGAACACAATTTGTGTGTCCACTGAACACAATTTGTGTGTTCATTGGAAATCCGTAATCAATTTGTTTTTAAACATTCGAAATCATTTCGTTATTATTATAAAAATCATATTGATATATGCTGTTAGATTTATTTAAAAAAAAAAAAAAAAAATCCATATTGCTATAAATCACTTAGCTAAGTATAGTGTGTTTAAATTTTAAGTGTTAAAAGGGTTGAATGCTATTCACTTAACACCATTTTGAAAATGCGTAACTATACTTGGGTGTATTCAATTCATTTAAAAAAAATCATATTGATATATGCTGTTAGATTTATTTAAAAAAAAAAATCCACATTGCTATATATCACTGAATACAAGTTTTGTGTCCACTGAACACAATTTGTTTTAAAAAATCATAGTGTTATAATACACAATTTTATATTCACTCCGTAGCATTCTGTTTTAAAACACATCGCTATTCACCGAGCGATTCGAATGAACTTCGAAATATAATCTAACTTCTGCTGATAAGGTACACTTCGAAGATAACTTTCTATGGGGCAAGGCGCTGTAGCGCAGTCGGTAAGACGCGTGGCTTGTAATCGAATGGTTAGGAGTTCGAATCCGGCTCCTGACCAGTGAAACATTAAATTCTTTTGGGAAAAAAAATGCCGATAGATGGCAGCACTTCATCAAAATTCGTCAGGGGGCGCTTTAAGTACATCCCGCTGATAAGATCTTTCAGTTTGTCACTGACCAGCAGAGAGGGAGGACGTGTGTTCTTGTCAAAGGTCACTTCTAAGGTTATCAATTGCGACACGTCATTTCCAGATTGTTCGATTGCGACATCCCTTGAAACTTCTTCCTCAGGTCAAAGGTCAGTCGCTGATTGCGAAATCCCTTGAAACCTCTTCCTCAGGTCAGCGATTGTGACACTCCCTCTCAAGACTCCGAATGAAGTGAAACTCACTCCGTATGAGTCATCACGCCTCTGTGAAAGAGGGCAATTGCGAAAGAGGCATCCTCCCAACAGAGGCATTGGGTGCAACGCCTCACCAAACTTCCAAAAGAGGGGAGGGGGGCATCCTCCCTCCTGGGGGCCTAAAGACCCTCTGAGAGGATCCACTCCAAAGAGGGGAGGCATCCTCCCAAAGAGGATGCCTCCTCCTGTGCCGCCTCCCCGATCCGCCGCAGAACCGGCCTTTTATAACTACTAATGTGAAAGAATCTATGGCCGAAAACGGTCTTTACATGTGTTAAAATACTGCCATCAGAAGTAAATGCAGAAAAGTTTCCCGAATCCTCGGCTATAAAACGTTAGAGCCGAACTTTCGGAATTACGTAGTACTAGATATGGTCAATACCCATCTCGGAGTCTGTTCTCTATAGAGGACGTATAGGTCCCATATGAGCCTCTACGTCTTCAATAGAGTTCTTTACATTGTGGAACTTGGACTCCATTTCTATGATTTAATATCGTTAATTAAAAAAAGAGAGTTTGAATCATTTATTTGTTGGTTTTATGCAAATTAAAATAATGAAAGTATATCACACGCTGAAACTCACAGCATTTTGTAATATCAATGTGGCGTCTCCTAAAACAAAATAAAAGTTATACATTATGAAGTCACAAACTGCTACGATGTCGTAGGCCCCTCCCCCCTCAAGTTTAGCATCTCTAACGTCTCAAGACTAATTTCCTTGAGGCCCAAGCAGACCACGATCACAAAAGGGACGTAGTGACATTAATACGGTCTGAAATCTTAAAATTTTCGAGCATAGTTTGATCACAACGAACTTTTGAAGTAAAAGTCATATATATATATATATATGTCTATATATATATATATATGTACAGTATTGTGGCAATTAATTGAGAAATGCAGTTTTTTTTATAAAAATCAGTTTTATTCAAGTTTTCTATAGATACATTTAAAACTAATAAGTGATATGACCTCCCCGAGACTTTATAACATCACAGACACGTTTCGGCATAGAATGTACTAGAATAGCACATGTAGTTTTAATTTCAACGTCTCTGAGCCATATGTCAATAACGGCCGAAATTAGCTTGTCCATCGTCGTACAGTCAAATTTGTGAAGCCGTTTTTTGACAATAGCCCACAAATTTTCTATGGGATTCAAGTCTGGTGAAATCCCGGGCCAATCCAGTACGGTAATATTTTTTTGAGCAGAAATTTTTGATTCGCTTCGAAGTGTGACATGGCGCGCTGTTTTGTTGGAAAACGCAATCTCCGTTCGGCCACAGTTTAGCCATGGTTGGAAGCACTTTTCGGGTCAATATGACTTCGTCAATTTTTTTCAATATGACTTCGTCAACTTTTCGGGTCAATTGGCTCCTTCTCACGAACATAGATCTAAATCCCTGAACCACAAAATGTGTTTCGTCAGAAAAGAGAACTTTCTCCCAGTCCTTCTCAGTCCATGTTTTGTATTTCCGTGCCCATTCCAACCTTTTTTGCTTCATGCGAAGAGTCGCAGTTGATCTTTTTCGGCCGCATCTTCCAGAGCGGTTGGTTCCAGCATTTCCTGTTTCCTGAAACCGCTTCCAGATCCTCCCGACACTTGCTGTACTCACTCCACATATTTTACCTATTTCCTCGAACGTCTTAGAAGTGTGTTCTCTAAGCGCAATCACTTTAGCACGTGTTTCCGCGCTGATATCCATGACGCTAATGAGCCCCGCAACAACTGAGAAACTACCACTGCGGAACACCTGCCACCTGGCGGAGGAATTTGAACACCTGCTACTTACCAGGTGCATACGAACTCCTGCTACTTTGATAATAACTGCAATTTGAACTCTGAGCTAATTTGGAGTGCTTCTTCCTAAGCTTACGTGTGATAAAAAGAAAAAAATGACATTTCTCAATTAATTGCCACAATACTGTATATATATATATATGTGTATATATGTATATATATATATATGTATATACATATGTATATATATATATATATATTTGTATTTTTATTTTTGTTTTATTTTTACATAATTCTTATTATTACATTTCAAATATATATATATATATATATATATATATATATATATATATACATATATATATATATATATAACTAAGAAAAAGTAAAAATATAAAGGTATGTAAAAGGGGGGATGCCAGATAAATTGCATATAAATGGTTGCGAGGGATAGCGACCTCTCATTCTCGTTTAAAGTACTTTTATGTCTAGACAACGCCCACGGAAACCAATGCAATATAATGACAGGTCCCCGATATGTGCAAAATCGAAGGCACTAGAACGAAGACAGAAAGGAATAACGAGAGGCTGAAATTTATAATGTCAATCTGACAACCATACAATCCGGAATGCACAAAACTCTTCCTTAAGTAAACTTTTTAACGCCTGCGTACATCGTTATACACTGTTATGATGTCTTATTACCTATGTCTTGTCTAAATGAGTATTCTTTTTCTTTAAAAAAGGAATTATAATGATGTTTAAGAAAATTTATCGGGTAATATTTGTTATATGCTTCTCGCATGATTCTTCTGTTACTTATTATACAATCATTTTTGAAAGTATTATTGTGGAAATTCTTTTCCATTATACAGCACGTTTCGTTGCTGTATAATGGAAAAGAATTTTTTCAACAAATCAAAGGCATCCATATGGGAGGGGGTTGCTCTTCAATCATAGCAGATATATATTTATCATATTTTGAAAGAGGTAATCATATATTATATGAATTACCATATTATAGATTCGTGGACGATGTGCTATTGGGACAATACTTGCATAATCCTGAATTCGATTTTAGCTTTTATCCCCAGGAACTGGAACTGATCAAGAACCTTAATACTAACAAAGACGAAGTTAATTTCCTAGACATCACCATAAGATACAACAATATAAAAGGAATTCATGCGGTATTGTACAGCAAACGTGACAATTTTGATATGAAGATTAACCAAATCATAGAATGGAATTCAAATTTGACTAAGAATATTTTCCGTAATATCATTACAGGACACCTCAGAAGAAATCTCCACAATAATACTTTCAAAAATGATTATATAATAAGTAACAGAAGAATCATGCGAGAAGCATATAACAAATATTACCCGATAAATTTTCTTAAACATCATTATAATTCTTTCTTTAAAGAAGAATACTCATTTAGACAAGACATAGGTAATATGACATCATAACAGTGTATAACGATGTACGCATGCGTTAAAAAGTTTACTTAAGGAAGAGTTTTGCGCATTCCGGATTGTATGGTTGTCAGATTGGCATTGTAAATTTCAGCCTCACTTTATTCCTTTCTGTCTTCGTTCTACTGTCTTCGATTTTGCACATATCGGGGACCTGTCATTATATTGCATTGGTTTCCGTGGGCGTTGTCTAGACATAAAAGTACTTTAAACGGGAATGAGTGGTCGCTATCCCTCTCAGCCAATTATATGCAATTTATCTGGCATCCCTCCTTTTACATACCTTTATATTTTTACTTTTTCTTAGTTATATGCTGCTGCGGATTATAGAGCTGCAATGCGCCTTATCCTAGGTAGTATCCTGGTAATTTGATGTAGAATTGTATACATAAATTGAGATTTCGTTTTGAATATATATATATATATATATATATATACATATATATATATATATATATATATATATATATATATATATATATATATATATATATATATATATACATACTCGTATATACATATAATAATAGAAGTTTGAAAATCCAATGAACGAAAAGTAAGAAGATGTAACACGATAAACCTAACTTTTTAAAACACCCACAGAATAAAATATAATACAGCAAATCATCAATCAAATGGATAAAAAATACAAAACACAAGCTATCAAGTTACAGAAAATCAACAAAATTAAAAGGTATGGAAACAAGAAAAGAAAAACTTAAACTAAATTCAACTATCTAACTGGCTTACAAAACAAAAGTAAAAATCAACTAATCCTCAAGCAAATAGAAAAAAATAAATAAAATAAATATCGAATCAACAAGTCAATGAAAAATATATAATACAAAGGTATGGAATCGAAATAAGTATAACAAACGAAATCAAGCACAAACGCCATACACGTGGACGAGGCTCTAAGCCTAAATCATGAATTGTTAACCTCTACAAAAATCTAATCATGTCCAAGTTTTTTGTAGAAGCAAACACAAAAATGTATGTTTCTGAAGAAATAGATAGATTATATCTATAAACTATTTCTACTTGGACGACATACATAAAGAAGGAATAAAAAAGAAAAAATGAATACCTGGAAAAAGCACAGCGTATGTACAATCGAGTCGATACAGGGAACACTGATGGAAGAGACCAGTGTTGCCATTCGTAAAGAAAAAATAAAAAACCATTTACTGTTGCCATTCATAAGAATTGAAAAACAGTGAAGCGAAATGTTAAGAAAAAGTATTAATATACAAAAAGAGCTACTAAAAGGAGGGGCAAATAATAGTAATGCTGAAGTGGAAGAGAATGTAGAAAAAAAAAAAAAAAAAAAAAAAACATACAAGAGAATGGAGATGTCTGGCTAATATAAGATACTATGAATAGAATTATATGATACTATGAAAAGAATTATAAAAATCCAGCTATTTTAAATTTTTTAACAATACTATTTACTAAATAAGAGGGATATTTATATAAATTACTAGTAATTTTGAGATTATTGATATGCATAGCATGAAATTTTTTATCAGATAATCTATAAATTCTAAAAAGCTGATTGAGCATAATATTTCTAAACAATTGAATCGAGTTACAGGAATTAAATGGAAAGATTTTATTAATATTAAAATTATAAAAGTCTTTTTTATCATATAAATTTGTAACAATTCTATTAGAAGGATCAATAAAAAGATTTAAATCCAAAAAATTAACATTTTTACTAATAGTAGCTTCATTAGGAATTAATTCCAAATTGTCTGGATAGTAATCTATATCTATGAGATAATTTTCTGTATGTACTAAGCAAATCAGATCATCAACATATCTGTAAAAAGTATAATCTATTGAAGTAAATGACTTTTCATAATGATAAAGGTATAAATTATCTAGCATACTGCTACTGCAGCCACCCTGTTGTTGTTGTTGAGACCCAGACCGTCCGACCTACCAGAAAGGTGTAAGGTAACTGTTTGGACGGCCGGGAAGTGCCACCCAATTTGGACCGGAACCCAGTGGGGGAGGCATCCACAGGGACCGTACCCTCCTTCCCCTACCACCAACCTCTCGGAAGGACTTTCGGACCCACATGTTTAACGTGATCGTACTCCGCATGAACACGGTGCAGCCACCCTGTGGAACTCCTGAGACTTGTAAGTATAATTTATTTCCTTGAAAAATATAATTATTGAAAATAACAAAGTGAAGAAGTTTAGGAAAATTTATAAATTTAATTTGATTTGAAAAATGTGTAATATAAGCATTATATAGAGCTAAAATTACATCATATAGATCAGATATCTTAATATTATTAAAAAGATCTTTAAAATCAAAAGTTTGAAATCCTATTATTTTCTAAGAGATGTTAATTTATTCTTTAATTCTTTACTATTATTTAGAATATGGTAATTATTGCTAGTCTGGCTTAAACTATTATTTATTAGATTTAAAGAATTTAGTAATAATTTACTCGCAGTATTAGAGTAAGTATTATGGCCACTAGTAACTGCTTTAAATTTAATAGGATTTTCATGAAATTTTGGAATAAGCACTATATAAGGAAATTTAAGATATTTATATTTAATATTTAAATCACTATACATATTGATAATTTTCAATTTAATACTATTGATGGAATGCAAATCAGGTTTAAAAAGACTATTATTTTTTAAATAATCTAACAGAAATTGAATATAAAATTTTTTACAGATAATAACATAATTATTAGAGGCTTTATCAATATAGGTGATAACAAAGGATCTTTGTAAATCATTAATGGAATGTTTAATATTATCACAATATTATATAAAGATCTAGACAATTTAATATCTCTAATAGCATTTTTAATTGATTCTAATCGAGTAAATTTCCACATATTAAATGCCTCTAATGGCAAAGCGTATTTACAAGCTAATTTATATATATATTTATCAAGATCTAGATTAATTGATTTTAAAACTTTAAAAGAATTATTACAAGAAGGTATCCTAAATTTAGTGCCAAATGACATAATGGTTCTTAACACATTGTCACTAACAATGTCTAAATCTCCTGTAACTATATGCCCCAAGTCTGGATTTAGAAATTTAGCAAATTTGTTTAATTTACAAATACATTCACTATCTACAATTGACTGAGAAGAATTATCAATAGAGAGCGATTGTGAAACTTCATTATAATTAAATATAGACCTACTAATAAACTTGTTGTATTTGAATGTCTTTGAAACAAATAAATCTCCAATAGGCAATAAATGTTTAAACTTGTTAAACAGATGTCCAAAATTTATAGAATTATATATAGGATGTTTGAAAGAGATAACACAATAAGAATTAGTAGTTGTATTATTATAATGAAATTGATTTAGTTTTAAATTTAAAAACTGTGATCTTTTAATAAGCAAATCAAAGAAAATATGATTAAAATGTTCATTAGCAAGATTTAATTTTAAAAAAATGGCATAAACCTTATTTAAATGTTTTTTCTTTACCGCAAAAACCCAGGATCTTATGAATTTCCATTGAAAAGTTCTATTAAATAGATTATGTAGAGTTATAATCTCAGATTTATGATCATTAAGTAAGGAATGTCCCTTTCCTCGTTTAAATCTTTTGAGTTTGATTGATTCACTATCATTTAAATGGGGTTTCAAAAAAAGGTGATTAAAAATAGAATATTTATTATCTACAAAATAATTTTTTACAACATTACCATTTAGATACATTTGATTTAATCCATATGGAAAAAGAGTACACTGTGATTTAATATAGTAGTTTTCAAAATAAATCCTATCTGCTGATTTTGTTTTTATATCTAAAATATGTATCGCAATATTTTCAGAACCGTGTTTGGCAAAGTGTTTATATTCAATTTTATTGGAAGTAGGAAGAAAATTATTATTTAGAATATATTTTTTGGCATGATCTCTGTGTACATTCATACGTAGATGAATGGGATTACTAGTTTGTCCTATATATGATAGATTGCATATGTTACAAGATAAACGGTAGATGCAATTGAAAATTTTGCAGAAAGACAGAAGACTTTCATGGTTTGTAATTTGAGTATGAGAAGCAAATGGGCAAGTTTTGCAATTTTTATTCTTACATTTATTGAAATTATAATTTTTAGTAGGATAATCACTATATTCAAAATTATCCATGGCACAAAGTTGGTAATGGGATATCGGTCTAAACAATTCCCAACATAAATTGAAAATACCGGGCAATATCTATCAAATATATATATATATATATATATACATATATATATATATATACATATATATATATATATATATATACATATATATATATATATATATATATACATATATATATATATATATATGTATATAAATATAGATACAGATCATATATTCATATATATATGTATATAATTATATATAAATTATATATATATATATATATATATATATATATATATATATATATACATATATATATATATATATATATATATATATATATATATATCCTCATCTTCTAGATATAAATTTTAATCCTTTATTTCCAGACCGCCGGGCAGCGGGCAAAAATAAAAACGACAAAAAATTGTGTTTCATCTACCTTCTAGATACTATTTTTACAAGACTTTCGCGCGCATACTTTTCCTTTTGACATGGCTAAGTTATTTGTTTTCAGAGCGATTTTACGGGACTTTTATTATTCGTTCCAGCATAAGATGGAATTCGTGTTTATATTAATTTTTAATCGTGTACAACAGTGCCATCTGTCGACTATAAACAAAGTTATCTAAATAGAATCTTTCGAATAATTTCAGATAACATAAAGAAGCAACAAGTATGAATTTGAGACGAATTATTTAGAAAAGTATAACCTTAGAAAAAATTAGTCAAACATTCATCTGCATTTACAAGAAATTTCTAATTGTTACTATAAACGAAACAACCACAGTAGGCACCGTGCCTCCCCACCCCCTCCTCTGAATACACAATTCACTTATATTTCGCTTAATTCTAAATTTTCAAAAATCAATAACGAAAGCATTAGTAATATGTAATATAATCCATATATTAAAATATTTTAATAATTAATTCATCAGTATGGAGTGATTTTAGTTAATTTAACGTAAGTTTTGCAATTTTGTCAATATTTTGGTCAAACTGGGGCTACGTATCGCCAAGTTAGCGATATGATGCAAGTTAGAGAATGATGTAAAAAATTTGTCACGTGATATCGGAGGAAAAGTGAACATATTTTACGACAATTAATACTTTTTTTTCTCATTTTTGTAATGTTTTTGATAAATTTATTAGAAAGACGGGCAATATCTTAAGAACAGCTAAAGCTGGTTTTTGTATACTAAAGTTTGTGCCATTCGTTTTCTAATAAGAAATTATATAAGAAATGATCATTTACGTTACATTATTAAAATTTCTGACTTTTAATGATTTTTTTTAAATTTCATTCAAATATTTAAGGGTCTTCTGAACATTCGTTTAATTTGCGTTTAAAATCAATAGGCTTCCAGTGTTCTTCGATTGTATTACTTGTCCAAATTTCCAATGAAAAGTTCGTTTGTGAGATACCGTATAAACATACTCACGGATATACACACACAGACATCACTGCAGATGCTATTTAAGTTCAAGGAGACGTGAAATATGCTATTTCGTCGAAAACTCGAATTAAAATTTCCGACTCAGTCACAATACTTTCCATAAATTTGTAACTATGTATATAGGGAAATAAAATGTAACATTTTGTTTTATTAACGGTTAAACAATTAGCAACAACTTCATACAAACAACTTTGTTCTAAACAACTTCGTACGAAATATATAATATAAATAACTCAATATTTACAATTATGTGCAAATTCGTATTCTAAACGACTTTTTTATTCAAAATTTTCTATTCATTTATTTAATTTAATTCCCTTACAAAGAAGTACGCAAGAATGTCTGTTCTCGCTACACAAAATTATCTTCACTGGCAGATCTAAAGAAAAGACATCCTGGTTAACACGTTAAGCGCGGTTAAGCCTGGTTAACACGTTAAAATATTCTAAGAAAAGATGTGGTGTGGTTTTACACATATTACAAAAAGTGGGCCAACGGCCGTACCGTGCTGAAAACACCGGTTCTCGTTAGATCACCGAAGTCAAGCAGCATCGGGCGCGGTTAGTAACTTGGTGGGTGACCACCTCGGAACGCCGCGTGCTGTTGGCCATCTCGGGTGCGGTATCCCCGTGGTTTGCGCGCTAGATTTGCACGCTGCCACATATGCCGCCGTGTTCATGCGGAGTACGATCACGTTAAACATGTGGGTCCGTAAGTCCTTCCGAGAGGTTGGTGGTAGGGGAAGGAGGGTACGGTCCCTGTGGATGCCTCCCCCACTGGGTTCCGGTCTAAATTGGGTGGCACTTCCCGGCCGTCCATACAGTTACCTTACACCTTTCTGGTAGGTCGGACGGTCTGGGTCATCAACATCAACATATTACAAAAAGTGACGACCTGTTCGGTTAACTTTCTGGTTTTTGCACCATTCGCATGGCCGGAAGAAACGGACAGTGAAATATATCGTCACTTCGACGTGTGTCGTATCTTCTATTTATAATCTATGGCCGAACACCTGGCCGAGCGATCACCGCTGTGTGAACTGTAGGTAGAGCAAGAGCAGCTCCGCACTCAACGTGTTCAGTTTGTAAAGAAATTTACAATAAATATGAAATTGGATCAACATATGCTAATATGTAAACGCTAAACTTGTATTACAAAATATAACCATACCATTTTTATTCTGCTTCAGCATTTGTATAAACTCAATATATGAGTTTGAAACAGCTTTGACAAAATAAAACAGAGGACTTAAGATATCAATAATCTCCGTAACTTCTCAAACAGGAACCCGCCATTGATATTATCCAGTCAAAAATATAATTCAGATAACATTTATTCTTATATATACATTTCTTAATTATTGAAATCGGAAAATATTTTGTAAAATTCGGCTGCTGTATAAACTCATGGATTTAATTCCGTTGCTTAGCAACATATCTCTTTTTTTAAATAAATTTGCTGAAAAAATATCGTCCGCATAATGTTATAGCATTTTCGTTTTTTAAATGTCTCAATAATCCCTGGTTTTAGAAACTCGAAACATTAACCTAATTTTAAGTGGGACTATTTATTCCAAAGCTATCCAGCTATCCACAAAATTTCACGAAATGACTTATATCATGATTAAATGGCTTATATCATGATGAGCAATTAAATATTATATACTTGATTTAATATTTGTTTTTTGATATTTAATACCCAGGTTTTTATAGTATTTATGTTATATGAAGATTTAAAGTTATTTCCGAGCTCAGTAATTTTAGCATTTATGTTCAGATTTTGACACTTTTTATTGTTATAATTTCCTCGCTTGAATTTTCTTTTAAGAGGCACTATAAGAGTTATAATTTAGGATGCTAAAGACAGAGAGATCATAATTTCGATTTTTATAGGTAGTTTTTGCTACATTTTTGTTATTATACATTTGACTTAATCTATGTGGAAAAATAGTTTTATGCTGTTTGATTAGTAAATTTTCATAATATAATCTATCAGCCAGATTCCTTACAATGTCTAGAATCGAAATTGAAATATTTTCAATATCATGATGATCAAAATGGGCGTATTCAAAATTATTACCAGTGTGATGATATGCAGGAGGAGAAAGTTGTGAATTGAGTGATGCTTGAGGTCTAAATTTCTTAATATGGTTTCGATGAACATTAAACCGAAGGTGAAGAGGGGTGCTTGTTTGCCCAATATATGAGATATTACAAGAGATACATGTGAATTTGTAAATGCAGTTATATACTTTACGAAAAGTTAAATATTTAGGGTTATTATTATTAATCTGAGATGGTAAAGCTGACGGACAACTCTTAAAACGTTTATCCCGACAAGAACGAAAATACATGTGTTTTGGTGAATAGCGATTGCTTAACATCTAAGAGTGGCTACAAAACAAGAAAGCGAAATAATTGTTTGATGGTTATCGATCACCAATATCCTAATTTATATAATGTACCGAGCACTAATGTATTGATTAACATTTACACTATTTTGCCAGGCGCTAACAAATGATAATAATATTATTTGCTAGCGCCTGGTTAATACTAACAAATAATATTATTATTATACTAACAAATAATAATAATATTATTTGTTAGTATTATTAGTTATTTATTATAAGTAAATGATAATATATAAATTATAATATATAATTTCTTGAATATATATAAAAACTAAATATAAATATAAATATCTATTACTATAAATATAAACCAGATTATCATAATTTTATATACGCACAAATTACCTAATGGCATATAGCACTAATAGGTAAACTGAGAGCTGCACTGAAAAGTGCATTTTTTAAAAACCAAAACTAACATGTGTGAATTTCAAATTAAACACAAAAAGTTATGCCAAAGGGGGATAACATTGAATAATACTAAAATAAAATCAATTAAATTTAATTCCAGGTATCAAAAATCATTATGTGGATATTAATTGGATATAAAGGAAACTAAAAATAAATTAAAATAGATAATTAAAATAAAAAAGCAAAGGATAGGGATAGAGCATGCATAAATACATGTAGACTAAATTAATTGAACTCAGGATAGACAAGAATTACATGCAGAAAATTATGAATGGACTCGTCCATAAAGGGCAAACATTGGAAAATATATATATATATAATATATATATATATATATATATATATATACATATATATAAATATATATATATATATATATATATATATATATATAAATATATATATATAAATATATATATATATATATATATATATATATATATATATATATATATATATATATATATATATATTGATATTTGCTGATTATCTTTAGAAATTTGCATTTTATTTTTCTCATAATTGATGATTGTTTTTTTGAGTTACAACTTTATTTCGAATAAAATATTATAGTTATCTGAAAATTAAAATACTTTTTCAATATTATTATATTATTAACTTAATATGAGCATAAGAGAGTTGATTAAATGCATCAACAGGTTTCTAAGAGAGAAAGAGCGTTCTATGCTATTTTTTTACGTATAGTTAAGAGACGTGTTCTTATCTTCAAACCAGTGGAGCCAAAATTAATTTCCTAAAAATAATTATTGAGTCATTGGAGGACTTGATATAATACTGAGATTTTCAATCCTGCTCCTGCATATATGATTTATGCATAGAAACTTTTGCCATCGAACACTCGAGCATGGTTTCAAGCTGCTAGAATACTAATATTTCAGTTGCTGTAGGTATTGCTTGGTGTTTATTTTTGGCTTTTATTTCGAAATGAATATCAGGAGTCAATATTCATCAATATCATGACAGCCATTGATGCCATATAATCAACATATTTTTTACTGTTTCTTTCATTCATAGCTGACTGATCTGAGCACTAGTTTCAAATGCCGATTGAGATGAAATGATTCTCTCTAATATTTCGGAGGTGATAATTTTTTCCCGATAGAATACGTTATGTATTCATAATTCAGGAACATTGCCCTACACATTGATTCCCCCAAGTTTTGATCTAATTTGGTGAAATTAATAAATTTTGGAGTGTTTATGATGCTAATTACAATTTTTGGTTGAATTTTAATTTAAAATTTAACCAACTTTTATGATAAAACTATCAAAACAGTATGACTTGATTACTATATAAAAAAGGTACTGTTCAAATCTCGTGACGAAATATTTCTGTCTGACTGAAATTATTTGTTCTCTCAAATGTCTCACACCCATGCACCACGCAAAATACATTTATTAAAATGCATGTAATTTAAATATATGAAAGACTGCATACCAAATTTTGACTTTCTAATTTCTCCGATGCTCGATTTATTCACCAAAGAGTACATTCGTATTGCCGGCTCAAAACGAGTTAACCCAATAAAATTAAAAATCCCAAGAATAAAAATATACCACAAGAAACAGAGTCATGCCAAATTTTAACTTTCTTCTTCGATTCTCGGGTTACTCCCCCAAAACAATTACATTCCTATAGCAAGCCCATGACGGGCTGACCCGATAAAGTTGTAATAATAATAATAATAATAATAAGGTCAATATTCAACTTCACTAGTATTATCACGTGCTAAACATGTTTTCTTATATATATGTAGAGAGAGAGAGAGAGAGAGAGAGAGAGAGAGACGAAAACGAGGTTGAATATTGAATTCGTTTTTAACTATCTTACAACAATAGTTATTCATATGACCATTGTTGCAAACAAACTGTTACATAACTACAGTATTATATGTCAGTGAACCTAACATAAAAGAGTTTGCAGAGATTTTAAAAACGAGTGCACTCTATGGCAGGCCCAAGCGGGGCCGGCGGGATTACTTCTGCTCTTTATCGGGCCTATGCCTGCGGCGCTGTTGTAGCTCGTGACGTCATAAAGTACATCCCACAATTTGCAACTTACATCATGTGTTTGAAAGTATGATCGTGTAAATATTGACGAAGATACAGATATCTCCGAAAGGGGTTTTCTTTTAAGTGTGTTTTTAAAATCTAGAACATGATTAGAAGTGATTTAGAACTAGATTCATGGATGTCAAGATTTTAGGTAGCGTATTTTTTTTCAAATCCAACGTCAAATTCGTCCGTTGAACGAGTATTTTTGCTACGTAAGAAGCTGCTGGAAATCGGGTATAAATAAACGTACCTTAATAGAATAAGTAGAATGCAAATACATGTTTTTTTATTTATGCATTAGCATAATGAAATTTTTCTTAGTAAGGTTTGTTGTTGTCAATATAAACAATTGTTCGATTTATATATGTAAAGTGTAGAGTTAGAAATTTTTGCGGATTGTTGTTGCACCCCCCCAAAATTTTTGGTACCCCCCCCCCCCCCAAAAAAAAAGAAAAAAAAAATTCATGGATTATACACCCTCAAATTTTTTGGTGTAAGTAATTAAAAAAGTAAATGTGCAGAAAATTTCATGTAAATAAAATTTTTACGTTATCTTGTTCTTTTTGTGTACGTGTTTTGATTTTTTATTAGTAAGTCAAAAAGGAATCATTGATCTGCAATTTGTAAATGGTCTATGGACAATTGTCATAGCAAAAGGCAAGATTAAAATTGAGAATTTGCTACAGTACTATCAATTAATGAATAATGTAACTTTATTCTTTCAATCATCTGACCTCCAAAGAGACTGGAAACCAATGGTTTTATTTATTTTATGCACATGTGTATTAAATATAAAAATGTGAAATACATAAATCATTGGGTTTTTTTTTACACATGCATTTTTGTAATTACAAAAAAAAAAAAAAAATCTGAATTTCATAATTTTTTTTTTGGAAAAACTGAAATTCATATTGGCTACGAAAACTTTTCGTGGATTATTTAGCTTATTATTGTTTCATTAAAATGCAGATGACAACACTCAGCAACCTTAAAGTGTTAAAAGTAGAATTTTCAAAACTTCACATCATAGGTGAAAATTGTCTGTCAATAAGTAACGTCTAAAATTATTTTCGTTGGCAAAAAAAACAGGTAAGATTTAAGCTATTAAAATAAGTTTGGTAAAATAGTTTGTCATTGTAATACAGTATTATATTTGATATTTAACCGATTTATTCAATTTATTAAATTATTTTTGTTGTAAAAAAGCGTATCACCCGAAAGCGATTTTTTAGTTTTTTAAAAATTATTACTATTTGAGACTACTGCCTTTTCCTGTCATTCACGCTAATCTCTACATTTCATTTTACCAAACCAGGGATTTCCATTTAAACTGAAAGTGCACAATAACAAAAAATAAATATGTTTATATCACAACCCTGCTATCAATTACAAATGTAACTTCCGAAATAGTCGCTCATAATGTGAGTGATCACTTATTGACGCTTAAAATATAAATCTAATGTCTGTATTATTATGTATGTATATTATTATTAAGTATGTATGCATATTATTAAGTATATATATATATTATTAAGTATGTATTATTATTAAGTATATATATATATTATTAAGTATGTATGTATATTACTATTAAAAAAGTATTCATATTATATTAATTAATAGTATTCAATAATTATTAATAGTATATTAATTATTAAATATTATTATTAAGTATGTATGTATATTAGGATATATGTTATGTAAATCTGACAGTTAAAACTTTTGAAAGACCTTATTACAAAAATGTTTTAGGAGAACTATGTAATTAAAAATTTAATTAACTCTGCCCAAAATCTATTATATATATATATATATAAGAGGTCATAATGTGTTTCTGTGCATTAGGTTATTTAAGAACAAAAGCCAGATTTCTCAAGTAAATGAGTTTTATGAAAAAATAAAATTCAAAAGGTTGAAACCTGGCATTGAATCTTTTAGAAGAAAAGAAAAAAAAAACCTCGTAACTACGGAAATATTCAGTATTTTTTTACTTTACAATCTTATTTATATTCCTTCTTTATATATATAATTTGTTTTCGTTATATTTATTCAATTAAAACATTTTTACTTCAACCAACTTCTATCACTCTAAAATATCGACTCCATAATCAACGCTGATTAAGAACTAGAGCAAAGTGTAAACGTCGTGGATGGGATGTAAGTTGTGACATCACGAAACCTGCATCTAGGCCCGATAAGAAGAAGAAATCCCGCCGGCCCCGGCCCAAGACGGGCTGACCCGATAATGTTAAAATTCTGAAGAATTACAATGTACATACCATACAATAAACAAAGACATGCCAAATTTTATTTGGCTTAGTTGCCATTAGTAGAACCTGGTTAGTTAGGTATTCAAATGTTTGAAACGCTACAAATACATATATATGCAATACATACCCCGTTTGAAGTTATATAAAAGGTAGTAAAAAGTGTAAACAAAAAGGATTACTACGTGATTAATCAGTACCTAAAGATGCGATTTCCAGCTGTTATGTGCGCTCTAGAAAAATCGATATTTTTATCGCTGAGCATCAAATATGCCACTTCGGATGGATCCAAGACTTGTAAATTTGCATTTCTCTTGTAAAAAGCTAACGAATGACATAAATTTCGTTCATGTACTAAGTGAGTCGATGGGGTAAGATAGGACAAAAAAGACAAAATAAGTTGATTGAAACTTATATTTTTGTTCACTAATCGATTTGTTTTATTAAATAACACTCAGAAAAAACGTTTCATTATTTTGAGATGGAAACTTTTCCAACAGTTGGCAACATAATTTTGAAGTTTTCAGTGTTAATTTGTCCTAAGAGATTTTTAGCTATATATCACTAAAATATGTACTTCTTGATATCGCTTTTACTTTTAAATATGTAGTAGGATAATGCAAACGAAAATTCTTAATTAAATATTTTATATTTTGATATTTTAGATTTTTTTTAATCTAAAATTTTTGTCGGGGAAAAAATTGGATTATACCATACTAATTTTTTGCATAATCTTAATGCACATATTTTTAAACCTCTATATATGAAATTTTATTGAATTCTACGTAATTCCTGTAAGTTTTTGAAGTACAGGTGTTTAAATTTTCAAAATTTCAAATTTTGAGGCGTCTGGCATGCAACCTGCCACCTGTAACGACTGCCAGACTTATAAATTCCTTAATGGGATGTTAAAGCATATCATTTGACACCAGTTTGATCCGTGTATTCGATGTGTCTAGTAGATGTCAATTTTACCATACTTCAAAAATACACCCAGGGCGGCGGCCACCTGAAGGGACTACAAACTCAAGGATCTCCTTTGATTCAGTGAAGTTCTACCACATGCAATGCTCAAACCTTTTGTACTCTATAGGTCAGAAAGAATGCTGCTGGCTCTTGGACTATAAGGCTAGAATACGGTACCTATGGTATTCTTATATATAAATACAGTTGCTGTATCCTTCAATAAAATTTATTTCATTTTTAGCAACGCAAAGTATAAAAAATCTACTGCTTTAAACTGAGGTAGATTTTATTTTTTTAAAACAGTTTCCTTATTTTTCCCCCAAGTCCCACAACACAAGCATGTCAGGTGGAATCGATAGTTACATTAAAGGATCTGATATTACCTTTTTTCGAGAGACTGCCCTGAGTTGCTTTGAGTTCTTTATTTTTTTTTTCTGTTTTTATTTATTCCCTTGTTTTCTTCCCTCCAAAGCATCTTATATCAGCAGGATCTTTAAATTTTCATGTTAATCGAAATTCGGTGTACCGACAGAAAAAAAGGAAAAAAAAAGAATCAATATGCTCGGGTTTCCGTTAGATATTATTACGAAACTGAAATTCCCTCTTAACGAAATTTTTTAAAACAATTAGACAGTATTTGTTTTCTGTGTTGTCCTAGTTGGGAAGTAATTGGAAAATATGCATTCTTCACTTTCTTAATTCCTTGGGGGGGTTATGCAGTTTTTGCAGCTCTTTATCAAAAAGGCGTAGGCTATAATATGTCTTCAAAACACAGAAATGCTTCAACCGTAATAGTGTAAGACATACATGAAGGTGAATTTGAAATAATTACTTTCTGTCATAACAAATTATTTTTAAGCACTTCTACAATCCCTAAATCTCCAGGCTAAGAATAAAGCGACTTCTGCCCTACCGCCGCGCAATACAAACAAGCCAAAAATTCAGAACCCACCAATAAGAAGAGTTTTCACACATAGGATTTCGCTCCCATAGCATGTAACAGTCCCCATGAAGCAGTTTCGTACTTGTTACGTGCATCAGTGTAGAATAGCCTATATCTGCAAGAAAACATGCTATATGAAATAATTTTGAGAACCATTACCTACCCCCAATATAATCCTAACTTGGGAAACGCTCTCTACAGGCGAGTTTTGTGACGATGAACTTTGCTGTTGTAGCCTCTTGTTCGTAAAATTGTGACGTATATATTACGATTTTTTGCTGCCTTTGCAGATATATGCTATTTCATTCTAACTAATACATATTAATCAATAAATCGGTTTATGGATGTTATCTGCAATGGGAACATGATTCTGCTTAAGAAACGTCTCACTATGTCATCCTTCAACCATTTTCAGGCTCTTCGCTCTTAACCAAGGGTAACATATTCAAAACGCAGGAGATCCATCCTTCACAGGTAGGGAATTCACTTTACTGTTATGATTACATCTAAGAGATTTGTGCATGGGAGCGGGGCCACAAGTAATGCCTTACACTGTCGCTAGTCAGAAATAAATAGGAAAGTAGGATGTAGGAAATTTCCATCAATAAAATCATTGACTTTTCTTTCTTAAATTAGTCGTGTAAGCATCGTTAATTCGAATACCAATTTCTCTCTTTCTTTCGACCCAGACTGTCCGACGCTCCCGAAAACCATCTGTTTGAACGTCGGGACAGTGCCACCCAATTTAGAACGGAATCCAGTGGGGACGACATCCACAGAGATCATACCCTCCTTCCCCCTTCACTAACCTCTCGGAAGGACTTTCAGACCTATATATTTAATATGCTCGTACTCTGTGTGAACACCGAGACAATTTGGCCAGATTCGGGAATCCAACTTGAGTCCTCTGAGTGCAATCCCCGCGCTCTAACCACTGGGCTGACCCGCTTCAATACCAAGTTTTTGTTGAAATTTTTGGTACTGACATTGTGTGAGCAAAAAAGGGCGTTTTGGAGTATTGTTAAGACTGCGAAATCGACGAAATTTGATGATTCGCACTATCGCTACTAGAAAATAAATAGGTTAGTAGTAAGTAGGAAATCTCTACAAGTAAAAGCTTTTTTCTTTTATTTGGTAGATTTGGGCACATTCGGAATGTTTCTGTTCAAGAGCTTGGTATTGGCATTATTTATGCAATGTTTAGCACTATTTTTAAGACTGTCAATATGTATTACTGTCAATAATAAGCAGTGGTTGAGTTTTGGTATGAATGGAATTAAAAAAATTATGTTATACAAAATATATTATTGCTCATTGCTTTAAAAATAGTGAACGAATAAATAAAAACATAAATCTAACATTTTTTTCTTCGAACCCGACCGTTTGACCTACCCGAAGGTGCACATATCCATTTGTCACCAAATTTAGATCGGAACCCAGCGGGAGGGGGAGGGGGGTATTCACAGCATCCGTACCCTCCTTCCCCTACCGCCAACCTCTCGGAAAACCTATTATGCTGTCTTATGGCTATTTTAGCCCATTTTAATATTTTTTCAGCTTTCTTTATTTTAGATGCAATTTCATTTAGGCAGTAACTTCAGCATCTTCATTTAGGCAAGCTCCCTTGTGGAACTAAACACAAACAATCACTATTATATTGTTATCCTTTCGAATGCTGTATTTGAAAATTAAAAATATTCATCAATAAATTTATTTAAGTACTACTACATTCGTCTAAAATTAAAGAAACTAATAATTTAGTTTAACAAAAACACTGTTTCAACAGTGTGCAGCATATTCAGAAATCATGGCCAACCGAAGGAGTATAGTCTAATATCAATCTTTAAAGAAGATACGCCGATAAAATCGGTGTCTTAAGTTATATGAGTAAATGTTGAAATTTCGAAGTTACTGCTTTTAAAATATTTATTTTTACATTTTCTTAGCTTTAATCTAGATAAATATAAAGTACTTTATTAAAGAGAAACCGTTTCTTTTGAGAAAGCAACTACCGTTGAATCCACTTTAGCGTGATAGAAGGAAATTTCATGTTTATGCATTAGTCAAGATGGTAATATTCTATTTAAAGATTCCTTAGGACAAAAGGAAATATATCTCCCTGAATATGTCCTTCCCTTAAGACCTGTTAGAGCTCTATTCGTAAAAGGGGAAAAATAACTGAAAAATGATGAAATATTAGCTAACAGCTAATATTAGCTAACAGCTAACAGCTTAAATTTTTGAATAAAAGTCACGATGCAGAAGTAGCGGGAAATTGAAAGTATAAGCGTAAAATGTATAACTGTACATTCCGGCTTAAGGACCAAGTTTTTAATGAATAAAAACTTTACAGTTGTAGCTATATTTTAATAATATATTGACAGCTAATATTTTATATTGCCTAGATATTAAAAGAATTGCTAAATTCAATAAATCATTTTGAATCTTTTATTCAATAAAACATTTTATTTTAATTTTTAATTAAAATAAATGCTTAATTATGCGTTTTGGACTAACACGACCGTTCTATTAATTATTTGAATTAAATGAAGGTTTAATTGGGAAATTTCAATGAATAATTTTTTTCTTAAATTTTTGTATGAAAAGTAAACGTTTGATTTTGAGGTTTGAATAAACAATCTTTCAATTAAATTTTTGAATAGAATAATAGTACGATTCAAACGTTTAGCAAAAATTGCTCGTTTCAAATATGAAAAAGGCTATTCACAGATTTTTTGTTTCAGAGTATATTTTTAATCAAAAATAAACCATAAATGAACCAAACAACTGATAATGTATTTTGAAGAAACATAAATTTAATCTTTATTATATTAAAATTTTTATCAAGATAATATAAAAACTAAAACAAAAAATAAATATTGTAAATAAAAAAAAATTGCTTTGTCAGAAAATAAATTTGAATAAATAGCATGATTTAGAATCGTTTATTCAAATAAATATTTTATTTTAATTTTCAATAAATATAAATGTTAAGTTTTGAATTGTGGACTAACAACCATTATATTGTTTTTTTAAAATAGGTAAAGGTTTTATTGAGAATTTTTAGCGAATAATTTTACGGTTACATTTTTGAATAAAAAATAAAGATTTGACTTTGATGTTTAAATAAATAATCTTTTTGTTAAATGTTTGAATAGAATAGTAGTTTAATTCAAACGTTTTTTTAAAATCATTTGTTTCAAATATAAAAAGGACAATTCAAGGATATTTGATTCTGGGCTTAAAAAAAGAATATATATATATATATATATATATATATGTGTGTGTGTGTGTGTGTGTGTGTGTGAATGCAAGCAGATAAAGACGGGAGTGACCATATGATTTACATAAAAATGGTAGGGGTGGATTGCGACACCCCTTTCCCGCTTAAAGCAGCTTTTACAACCCGGGTAAAGCTCACGGCACCAACATAATTCCATGGTCAGTCTCCCAAATGTGCGAAAACAAAAGCACCATACAGACTCAGAACCAAAGAAGAAACAAACGAATTTTGAAAGAGAAACATCCGTCAGTCTAACCCAATGGAACATCTCCTTATAAGAGTAAAGTTGCTCATGCGCAGAGATATATCAGGATAACAGTTTCGCAGTCATGAATATTAATCCTCAATTATCAATATTTAGATTACAACTTTTCTTTAAAAAATGAATTGTAATAATGTTGTATAAAATTGATTGGATAATTTCTTTTTATAGCTTCCTCTGCAAATTTTTTACATTTGTAAATACAGTCTTTCCTAAAAGTATTGTAATTTTGATTTCTTCTAAAGTGACCAATTATTATATTTCTGAAGACATACTTTGTAAGGTTTGAATTCCAGTCGATTATATGATTTACCTTGATCCTGTATGATTCTCTTTTGTCGTGTAACTCTGTATATATTCCATATTTCTGGTGTTTTTTGATTGCTAAATCCAAGAATTTCACCGATCCGTCTTCACACTCTGCATTTTCAATAAGGTCCAATTCGCTTGGGTAGAATGAAAAGTCAAAGCAAGGGGTGTTTTCATATCCCCCAATTAACACATCATCGACGTAACGGAAGTAAAGCATTTCCGACAGGATATGAGTGCCTCTTTCGTATTTAGATAGATAGATATCTGCTAGTATTGACGAGAAACTCCCTCCCATAGGTATGCCCTTGATTTGCTTGTAAAAATTGCTTCCGTCGTGAAGTATGTTTTCCTTTAACACCAATTCTACAAAGTCCATGTATCTTCTATAGGTTATAAATTGTTTTAAATCGTATTCTTCATGTAGATCTTTCAGAATTAATTGTAAATTAGTTAAATCAGTATTGTTAAAAAGATCACGAAAGTCGTAACTTTTAAAGTTGATATCGTTATGGAAAAACTTCAGCCGACCTGTCATTTACGACCTGTCATCATTCCTGTCCGTTCTTTATCATGATAGAGTTATGTCTTTTAATATCATGCATAACTATTTTGAGTAAATCCAGCATTTTTTTGTTTGCTTTTTCCAAATATGAACCACATCCCACCGTCACAGTTCGAAACTTGACAGGTATTTTGTGTAATTTGGGGATGAGGACCAAATATGGATATTTTATTGTTTTAATATCTATTCCTATTTTTCTGTAAAGTGCCTTTTTTCTATTTGTCAGTATCAATGCGTTACTGGGTATTAAAGCATACATTTCACTGTCCCTGTAACTTTTGTTTAGTGTATCCACATAGAACTTCTTACATGTGAAGGCATAATCTGATACAATTTTATCGGTATATGTTAAAACATATTCCTCTTTAAATTGTTTGATAGAGGATGGATCTTTAATTTCTCTTTTGTTTTTGCTATGCTGTGGGTAGTAGTGACAAAAAGCTCTGTAAAAATTATATTTCCACTCATTAAATACTTGTACTGGTAAACTATGTTTTACCGCTAATCTATAAATGAAGATGTCGAGATCATTAGAAAATTCTTCATATACATTTTTGAATTCTTGCATACGGTACTTTGTACCGAGTTGAAAAATGTTGTTAAATCCTTTGTTTTTAACAAAATCCAAATTTCCGGAAATTATATGCTTATGATGAGTGTCACTATGAATATTCTCATGACAATTACAAGAATCTACATTATTTGATGCAACATCTTGACAAATTTTGTTATAGTTGAAATAGGATATATCCTTTTTCAACTATAGGATATATTATCTATAGGATATATCCTATTTTTGTTTTACTTTATTGTAATAGTATATTTATATATATATATATGTGTGTGTGTGTGTGTGTTTTATATATATATATATATATATATATATATACACAAGGTGTTCCATAAATTCCAAATTAGTTTAAAAAGGATACTTATTACGATACGACAAGGACTTAACGTAACCCCAGAGCCAAAAATCTGGGGGTGTTAAGTCCGGTGAGCGAGGGGCCATTCAATTGTACAGTGACGGCTGATTAATCGTTCTTCAGTAAAGGTTCTGCTCAGAAACTTCTTCACTTTGTTTGCGATATGAGGAGGTGCACCGTCTTGCATGAATGTCACTGTGTCAAGGACATTATGTTCCAATAAGCACGGTATCGCTTTCTCCGTTAGCATTTGCAAGTAGCGTGTTCCATTAATTGAACACGTCTGCCAGCCTGCTTTTGCCCAGGGCTATTTAAAGAAAAAAGGGCCCACAATAATGGACGCAGTGAATCCATACCAAACAGTAACACGTGGGGAATGTACGGGCTCCTCACTGTAGGCATGTGGGTTTTCCTTTGCCCAGATTCTGCAGTTATGGGTATTGACTGTTCCATGCAATGAAAAATGAGCCTCTTCTGTCCACAAGATATTGAGCAGCCATTGTGGATCTTCGTCGATTTTCGACAAAGCCCAATTTGCGAATTGCACTCGCTTAACAGTGTCATTTGGTAAGAGCTGGTGCAGTGATTTCAACTTGTAGGGGTACAATTTTAATACACCATGAAGGATGCGGAATACCGATGTCTTCGGAATACCACTTATTCTTGCCAGTTCTCGTGCGCTACTTCCTGCATTCGTTAACTGTTCCCTTAGAGTGTGCATTTGCGAAGCCATAGCGGAGGTACGGACCTCTGACAAACGTGGTCTACCACTGCGAGGGCGATTACACAAACTTCCCGTTTCTTCGAAACGTCGTACCAGGGAAACCAGTCTGTCAGGAGGGATTGGACCAGAACCTATATTCAATCTCTTCTGTGTCCGAAACCTTCGTAAAGTTTCAGCTGGCGATTCGTGGCTGAAGTAAAACAACTTAACCAATAGTGCTTTATCCAACAGTGTCAACATCACAATGAAAGCCAGTAACAGGAAAAATCAGAAATGAGCTTTAAATCATACATCCAGCATTTTATAGGACTCTGATTTGCATATTTCCTGTGATTGCTTGCGTGCAGCGCCCTCTATTGACAAAATTTTGAACTAATTTTTTTTTCTCTACCAAAAAAATCCCCCTTTATGAAACTAACTTTGTCGTAAACCGCATTCAAGTATACCAATTCCTTCAATTTTTAGAAATTTCTAAACTAATTCGGAAGTTATGGAACATCCTGTATATATATATATATATATATATATATATATATATATATATATATATATAATATACAAGATGGAAAATGGAAGTTATTAAAGATATTGAAGTGTTATAGCATATATGCGCAAAGCAGCTACATATACTATACACGATATAAAATATAAATAGTATAAAAATAATTTTAGAATTGAAAAAAGAAGGAAGGCTTAGCGAGAAGCTTACTTAATGGCGGTAAGGGGTTGTGACCTTACACCCCAGTTGTCAACAAGCTTGACATAAATGCCGCGGCATTGCACTCCTGGACGCCAGCCCTGGCTGAAGCCAACCCCCGGAGTGACAATAACAATTATCACAAGACCGTTAAATAAGAAAAGTCCAATGGTGATATGAAGACCATCACTGGATGCGCAACTAGTCCTTTAGACCTAATAAGCATATGCGCTTATTTACAAGCACATCGTAAACAGGAACAATATAACCAAGAAGCTCGATGACTATCACACAGGATCACCAAATAACTGCCAGGTACAGTGAAACAGCAATTAAATATTTAGACAATTTTACAAAATAGCAGATATTGTTCTCAAAACATTGACGTATTTTCAATTAATTGTAGCTCGTATCACGTCAACTGCCCTCAAACTGAACTATATCTCCTTTTATATACTCTCTGTAGAAACTTCCAGAAGGCGTTGTTATCTCGAAGAATATTCGTTATTTAGAAAAGGTTCTCAAACCTTCGAAAAGTCGCCAAATTGAGGGCAAATTTCAAATCTGGCAACTCTTCCCCGAACTTCCACATATGCAACCCTAAATTCATGTCAAGGGAGCTGCTGCATGTAAAGATGTTTTCTCCTTTTTGTTCTCCAAACAGCATCCGATGACGGCATTTTATATGTTTGTAACTTATGTGTCAAGGAATTCGTCAAGCAAGCTGCATGAAATTTTACACGCTTTATCTATTTGGGGAAAGTCAGAGAACTTCTGATTTTCGGTAATAATACTTGCGCATTAAAATGAAGCAGAAATAACTGTTTTAAAGTTATATTTTACTTAAAATCGTTTGGTATCATTTATAGGATACTATTTGCTGAATTTGATCAAGAGCACTGCATATGGAAAAAATAAAATTTTTAATATATCAAGAACAGCTCATGACAACTTTTAAATAGCGGTATTTGTTCGTGTCTGGTTATAATCAATTGATCTAAAATACAAAATATTCAGTAAATTTTAAAATAGTGAGTTTGTTTCACTTTCTTTATAATTTTTTCGATTTTGGATCAAAAATATAAAATATCTCGAGAACGGTGCATGTTAGTGTCTTTAATATAGGATGGTATTCGCTTTTTATTAAAAATTACACATTAAATAGTTAGTTTCGTAACACATTTATGTGTAATGTTTCCATAACATTTTTTTAAACAAAAATATTAGAAAATTTAAAGTGCCCAATTTCATTTGATCTGTATTATTTGTTTTAGACATACCGTATCCGCAGACAGACACACATTCATCACTGAAAAATAGGTTCGTATTAAAGGAATGCACAAAATGTGCAGATCTACCAAATTCCGAAAGTCAGATTTTTGGACCAAATTAATAGGCTCGTGGATTTCCAATTGCATATACTATGCATAGGGCAGTCATTTTATCGCGGGAAGGAAAGGGAAAATTCAAGGAGTAAACTGAGAAATTTCTCGAATTGACACTAATAATACTCGAATTGACACTAATAATACTCGAATTTACACTTATAATGTTTTTAAACTAATACACTTACGTTTAAGAACTGACTGTTGTCTTGTAGCACGATTTTTCTTTTCTTATACAAGGTGATTAAAAAAAGATGGGCTAAACTTTATGAGGTGGTAGTACACACTAAACCAAGCATTTTTCATCATAGTTTACCGGGTCGGAAATGAAACGTAAAGAGGCCAGTGGACGCTTAATGGTGAAATCAATAAGATGAGGCGATTGCATAAGAATGACTTAGAAGTTATAAAATGACATTTAATAAACAATAATTACAGTGATGGCTAAAAAGAGTCACCGCCATCTTGAATGCACGTCTCACAGCGGCGATAGAGGGATTGGCGAACTCTCTCGAACAGACCAGGGATGTCGCGCACTTCGGCAGCAGCGACCGAAATTCCTGAGACAAGCACCTCTTCAGATTCAAGGGGAGTGTCATAGATGAGACTCATGAGATATCCCCACAAAAAGAAGTCAAGACATGGCAGATGGGCGATAGTGGGGGCTAAGCTATGGGACAACCTTGCCCAATCCAACGGCCTGGAAAAGTGACGGCAGATTGTTTCTTACTTCTTGCCCAAAATGGGCTGGTGATCCATCGTGCTGGAACCACATACGCCGTCGGATGTCTGTTGGAACATCCACCAGCAATTCAGGCAAGACCTTCTGCAGGAAAATTCTCCCATCAAGTGCACATTCTCCCATCAAGTCGTTTCAGCATAAGATATGGCCCTATTAGGAGATCGCCGATGATTCTTGCCTATACATTGACGAAGAATCGTCGCTGATGCGCATGTGGATATGTTGCATGTGAGTTAACACTCGCCCACACATGCTCATTGTGGATGTTACATATTCACGTGCGAAGGAGGCTACATCCGTGAAAACCGCAGTCGCCGGAAGATCTGGCTGCGTCGCACTCTATCACAGGAACTCCACGCGACGAGGATAAGCTGCTTCAGTCGTTGCTTGAACTAGCTGCAAATGGTATGGGTGTAACTGTTCCCCATGCAGAACCCGTCATACCGTGAATTGTGGCATACCCAGAGTATGCCCCATTGCTCTTGTGCTTGTGCCTGGTCGAACTGCTACTGTGTCCAGAATCGCCTGTGCCACACTTGAGGTTCTAGCACTCCTTACACGACCTGCATTAGACCTGGTGGCGAGAAAGGATCCCGATTCACAGAGCTCCTGATGCAAGCGTTCGGATGTTTTACGATTGAGCAACCGTCTATGGGAGAGACGTTCTCCGTACAGTCGTGTCTCTCCGCCATTCCCATTTGCAGCTCCATAGATGAAATGCATATCGGCTTTTTTCCTATTTGTAAATTCCTCCACCGTCTCGAATTTGGAACTGCGAATAACTGCTGCAAACTGATAAGGCCGTACATTGGGTGTTACGAAAATTTGCATAAGGGTTCTTCTTCTTCCCCAGATAAAATTTGCATACGTGGTTTTCTTCTACAACCAGATAATAACAACCATCAGAATAACGCTTTTAAATTTACGGAGCGACCGAAGCGAGGAAGCGGTCGCCTATAACGCCTTTACGTTTCATTTCCGACCCGGTAAACTATGATGAAAAATGATTCGTTCGGTGTGTGCTACCACCTCGTAAAGTTTGGCCCATCTTCTTTTTAGTCACCCTGTATACATAACGTATAAGAAAGTATTGTGACGGGGTCGAAAATTCAAATTCGAGATTTCGACGGGATAGCACGTTTCAAGCATCCTTGAATATGAAACAAACGATTTGGGGGTATGTTGTGGGTTTGTGTGCGCGCGTGTGTGTGTGTGTGCGTGCGTGTGTGTGTGTGTGTGCGTGCGTGTGCGTGTGTGTGTGTGTGTGTGTGTGTATGTGTGTCCATGAATCTGTAAAGCCGATATCTCACAAACGAATGGCGCGATTGGAACGAAATTTGGTACCAAAATTATAGTCCGTGAATATTGGAAGTATACAAGCCATGTTCTTCTCTCCATTTGTCAGTAACACTTGGCTGTACATTTGGCGAACTTGTCGAATGATATTTCGCCCCAGATTGACGAAAACAACAGAATTGTAAAAATGTCGCCAAATTGTTGAATTAATTATTAAAATATTTTCTTATATGTACTATATTGATTATTGAGCAGACTATAAATATTGATAATTGTTAATTTAGAGTTGCATAAAATATAAGCTAATTTGATATTTCGAAATAATTTTACATGATGTCCCCCGAAAAAAGCCAAATGTATAATTCAACGTCAAAAACATATTTACGTGGAACTTATACATCATTTTTTCACTGTGGAAGAAGTAAATCCATTGCATTATATAAGGAAAGTCGTCTACTACCCATATCATATTTTTACATTACGAAGCGACTCTATTCGCTGTGAACATCTTCGCTCTATGACGTTGCACGCCTCGTGATTGGCCCGAGCTGTAATGACCCAACCTTATATATACTAAGAACATGGGGTTTTATAAAAACGTCGTACGCATGCTGAATAAAGAAATGTTCGATTTCCAGAAACGCCTCTTTATTTCTATACGACATTCCGGAATACATATCCTGCATTTTCATATATTCCACTTCCTGAAAAAAATATTTGGTATTTTCAGTATAACATCTCCTGTTCAACAAGTTGAATTTTCGAAATGTTTCACACTGCCTTATTTCGTCATCATTGGCTTGCCACTGAGCTCATAACAATTCCTTCTAGCAACTTTTCGAGGTATTTCAATATTTGAGGCATTTCAATATTCGTGATCTGCTGGTCATTTCGAATACAATAGTCAAATTTAAAAAATGCAATATTCGTCCCTCTACTATAAATATTTCCGTCTATATCGGGTAGGGGCGACTTCATTTTACTGTAAATATTTCCGGCTATTTTGATTCCGGTTTTTGTCTCTCGGCCAGAAAAATTTTAATATAAATTCCAACATTCTCATGCTGCAGAAGTGAGAGTTTTGTCAGGTAGGTTACCCAGGCCTGGAGCGTTTACGTTAACAACTCGAAGGACTCACTATTGGGCAGTTGTGTGTTTTTCAATTTTACATTGAAAACGATTTCAATATGTTCTAGGCTTTTACACAATAATATTTGGAGGACCGTGGTTATTTTGTGAAACTTCGGAGTATGTAATATTCGCGAAAGTTAATAAAATCTAGCTTCTTTAAAATGTGTATGATTTTTACTACATGATTTTTACTTGTACGACAATTTAAGTAAAATCACTTCATAATGTGAAATAAAGTAAAATTATTAGTTTATTCTTTAACTTTTACAAACAAAACCAGCCAACTGAGTTGTAATAAGAAGGCAGATGATTTTTATGAAGTTCATTTAAATCTAAATAATTAGGAATACATTTTATAAAGTAATTCAGAGAGGGAAGCAGATTTTATTAAACAAGAATAAAATGCGGAAAAACTGTCAAGGTGAATTTTTCTTATCGGGAACCATCTAAGGGAAACTGTAGCATATTAATTTCCTTATACACATGGTATAATGTGTAAGGAAAGTATCGTGATGGGGTTGAAAATTCGAATTCGAGTTTTCGACGGGAGAGCCCGTTTCAAGCATCCCTGAACATGAGGCGAATTTTTTGGGGGTGATTTCAGTGTGTAAGTATGTGTGTATATGTGTGTGTCAGTGAGACTTTGGAGACGATATTTCATGAACGAATGAAGCGATTCGAACGAAATTCGGTACAGAAGTTATAATCCATGAATATTGGAAGCCTATTGTTTTTAAACGCAATTAAATGTTCCGAAACCCCCAAATTTTCGAATGAAATGTAGAAAAGATCATCAAAAAATCAACAACTTTGATAATGCTACGTAAATAAACATTTCTTATGTATTTTTTTATGAGAAAACGATTAACATAAACTTTAGAACGATAGCATTTTTGAAGGCCTCACTCCGTTGTATCAAAACAGTATTCACATATTGTGGTGAATGCTTTCGGACACCTATATGCCTTTAGATCACAAGAAACGGATCACTGAACGCTGCTGTCGGCGAGAGTCAGTTTTAACATAACAGCAGCGACAGTAGATGTTAGATTAGAAAACGATTGACACAAATTTTAGAACGCTAGCATGAACCGTTCTCGAGATATTGGACATTTTTCGAATACATTTATCAAAAAAGCACATAAAATTAAAAAATATATATATTAGATATTGGGAAATGTGCTCACTTTGTATATATAATATTATGCGATAAATTTGTTAATATTATTCTCGTGGATCTAGTTTGTTCTATTTAATACAGAAGGTACTTGGGCAATAGTTTTATATCTCGACGCCTAACAATTCGCCAATAATCATTTATCTACTATAAGAATAATTAATTTGTCCGTCTGTAATTTTGGCGAAGAATGTAACGAATTACCGCCAACTTAAGGACTTCCTTTTAAATGTTGTTAAATAGACCAATATGTCGTCAAATGGATAACAAAAATGACTCTAAATCAATGAAAATAAAGATTAATTGACGAAAATGAAATATCTTCAAAGAAATATAAGAATCTACTATAATAATAATCCACTTCTCCGTCAGTCCGTAACACACTTGGCGAAAAGTTTAGCGACAAATTTGGCGGTGTATCGCCAAATTGGCAATTTTTGTAAATGTTGCCGAATGGATAAAAATGTAGCAAAGTGTGAGGTAATATTTTCAAAATTTGAATTACGACATATGACGAGCATATCTTCTGGTACATAAAAATGCTCTTCTCTCCGTTTGTCTGTTATTTTTGGCGAACATGGGGAATAATCAAGCGAAATATCACCCGATTGGCGATAATTCGCCGGAGAATGAGAAAAATATCATCAAAATTGCAAAACTGACGCTAAGTTAAGGAAAATAACGCCAAATTGATGAATTAATTACTAAAATATTTATTATATGTATTTTATTGCTTATTGAGGATTCTATTAATATCGATAATTGTTAATTTAAAGTTGTGTGAATTACACGTTAATTGGGTACTTCGAAATTGTTATACATGTTGTCATCGCTAAAAGCACGAAATGTGCAATTCAACTTTAAAAACACTGTGAAACACATTTTTTCACTATGAAAACTGTAAATTCATTGCATTATAAAAGAAAAGTCATGTGCTGTCCACATCAGACAGATTTTTTACATTGTATGCATGGAACTATGAAAACCAGACACAAAACTTAACACGCCAATAGAATCTGATATTTAAATTAAGTTTTTATTTTGGGGGTTTTGCGCTTTGGAATGGAACAGGTATAGAAGTAATTATGATAATCATGATATCTTTATCTACTCTCCCATTTTGACACTCAATATGAAGACTTCAGATTTTGCGAGATATATTATCAATGGTAACCCAAATACAATTTTACTCTTTAGATTTATGCAATTTTACTCATTAGATTTATGCAATTTTACTCATTAGATTTATGCAATTTTACTCATTAGATTTGTAGATCTGCGCATGAACAAAGTTTGTTTTAGAAATACAGATTCTTAAACTGTTTTAGGTTTAGCAAGGCTGTGACGAGGGGTTAGGAGGCCAGGCAACGGCCTCGGGCGCCATTTCACAGGAGTGCCAAAACTGAAATTGTTAATATAGTTAAAAGAACTAAAAGTGGTTTTAAAACAAAGCACTGTAATGTTTACAAAAATGTGTTCTGGAACCACAGCGGTAAATGAAATACAGTGTTTTAGTAATCAGAAAATACAAACACAGTTTTATTAATGCAAGATCTCACAACTGGGATTAAACTCGAACTAAGCAACAATATAATAAAAACAGGCAATCCTTCAGGAAATTAGGATTTTTCAAGCGGTTTCCTTCCTTGATCCAAGACGACACCAGAATTGAGGTGCTGTGAATTGGTATCAGCTTTCAGGAAACAGATTAACTTAAATACCATATCCCTTTCGATTAAAGGCGCTATGAGGACAGTATTATGGGCAAATGATTACAATTACAGTGTGTTACCTTAACGTTAAAGGGCTTGAAAAAATATTTCGATTGACACCATACTTGGCATTGTACCCTCGGGTGAAGGGGGGGGGGGGTAACTTGTTCTAGGGAGTACCGAATCACGTCACGAACAAAAAACAAATTAAAGTTTCACGTATTTAAACCACAAGATATGGATCGGATGAAAAAAAGAGTCCCATCAACCTATGTCCATTGTTCACAAGACATTAATTTAGACACAATATCCATTCACAGTTGAGACACCTCTTGAAAAACTATTTTTCTAGTGGGAAGGGGGGATATTTAGATATACTTAAAAAGACGACACTTAAGGACATATACAGAGGAAGATTTTAGACAATCGGTATTTTACCGCACTTTTTGTATATAGAAGGGATTATTGCTTATGTATGTAAATTTAAATTAGTGACTCTCCACTGAACCTATACAGATTTTCTTAACTTTTCCTTTTCCTACAATACATAACATAGAAATGTGGTCATTGATTAAACGATTGTAAAAATTTAATCTTTTAGAAGATCGTTCAGAACTTCAAATAGAGCTAATTTTATTGGAAGAATTTTTCGAGAAATTCAAGTAATTCTTATGATAATTTCAAAAGCCCTAGAAAGAATAATTTCAATCGAAGAGGTAGAATGCAATTTAGGGATCAAAATTTTAAAAATCAAATATTTTTTCCAGTTGATAACAGAAGACCCTCTTACGAAATGAACTCTATAGTGGATAATGAATCTTCTAATCCAGACATTTTTCCAATTATTACTGCTTCTGTAGTAGGTGTTTACATGAATGTGTTGATTGACACAGGTAGTTCTGTTAACGTAATTTATGAACAATCACTTGTTTTCGTGACTAATTCCCCCGTGGTGATGGAGCGTCTATGCACCACGTCCACAAGACCCTCCAGATTATCCCATGGCGAAGGGGAGGAGATTTGCAGCTTCACTTTTTATAGAGGCTCCCCGAAGGGCGGAAGTCTGACTTGGCCTCGCCATGACAACATCCATGCCCGCTGGCGGGATTCGAACCCGGCAATCCAGCGATCAGACGAAAACGCATGCCCCTGACCGCTCGACCACAGGATTGGTACAGTCACTTGTAAATGTTAGTAATCAATTTCACCAACGTTGTCAGAACAATCCTGCACCAAGGACATATTGAATGGTATTGGGAAATTCATTTTTGATAGATAGAAATGTGGTCATTGATGTAATGGGGCGCGAGTCGAAAATTCAACTCTCCTATTAGGGTGAATTTCAACATTTTAAATATTGCTGAATACGAGTCAATTGATTTTCAACAATGTCTCTCTATAGACACGATATTGTTCAATTACGGAGTTTTGTATGGTTTGCGAAATATAATATGGTTCAATCAATAAACATAAATGGCTTATTGATTTACCTGGTCAATGCATTTTACACTAGAGTGTGTACCTTTTATTATTTTGAACTTTTCCTATATATTTTAGCACTTTCCAACATAGTTGGTAACACTTCCCAACCCAGTTGAAAAGTGTTTATGACTTTGTTCATTCTGTCTATCTGTCTGTCTGTCCGTTTGCACGATAACTGCCGCAAAAATTAGTTCATCAAAATGACATTTTAGTATGTTGTTGAGAAGGTCTGTGGGAGATATGGGAATGTAAATGAATATATCACCCAATTAATTTTGGATTGAACCCGGGTTGAAAAGGTGTAATACATTGAACCCTATGGGACCCAATTTTTCAAACATTTTTAAAAGAAGTTAAAATTTACAAATTGCTTCCAAAAATTTAGGAAATATTCAAATTATCCCATAAAATATATAAAAACATTTCAGCAAAATATATTTGGTAGTTTTTTAAATTAAAATTATAATAATGATTACACCCATATTATGTGAAGAGATCACGGGCATGTGGTCCACTTCAAAATAAAATATGGCATCCATCTTTTTTTCATAGTGTAAAAATCGTGATTTTTAAAGTTCTTTTAAATTTATACTTAGTGCTGCATCCGTTCTAAAACCGCTTTATTTTGCGTATTTTCTGTGCATCTATATCCTATGCCAAAGCAATTGCAATATTTTTTAGTTTAAATGATCAACAAACTTTGATTATTTCTACAACGAGGCCTAATTTTAATGGATGAAGAATGTAAACAAGTGATTGTAAATGAGTTGTATAGGAATTGCTGAATTTTTTCACGCAAAATTATTTAGCTCTGCAATCTGGAATAAAAGTGATATGAATACAATATTCATTGCCTTTACATAGAGAAACAGACGATTTCTATTTCGATAACGTCATTTGAATAAAGTTCATTTTTTTCGATGAAGTTTTAAGTTCTCCAATATAATAAATTATTGTAGTACTGTGATATTTTAAAATATATCAGCGCTGAATCTATCGCATTTTAGAGATGTTTAAGTGAAATTGCATTTCAGTTGTAAAGTATTTCATAATCAATGCTTTGTGCATGATTGATCTTTCTTGTTTTTAAATAACTTTGCTGATCAAATATCGTCTGCATAATCTTTCTTGATATATATTACTATATATCTGATCTTTCTTGCTATATATTGCTATATATCTGATCTTTCTTGCTATATATCTGACCTTTCTTGCTATATATCTGATCTTTCTTACTATATATTGCTATATATCTGATCTTTCTTACTATATATTGCTATATATCTGATCTTTTTTACTATATATTGCTATATATCTGATCTTTCTTGCTATATATTGATACAAGAAATGGTAGAGAAAAAATTATGTTACTCTAGTTCCAGAAATATAGTACATACAAATGCTACTGAAATGTACAACGTTATTTAAATTTACAACGTTACAAATGTTATTGCAGTATGAACATGTTAAAATAAACCACATTAGTATTATTTTCTTTTTTTACAGTAACATTATTTGGAAATAGTTATTCTTAACCTTCAAAAATTATAAAATATTAATTTTTGTAAAAATTTTGAAGTTGGAAAGTAGGGTAAATTCGGGATAAACCACTTCTTTTTAAATCAATTTTCTGAGACCCATGGTGCACAAACAGGAAACTTATGTAGTCAATAATTTATTAACATTTAGAAAACATATATTAGGATAAAATAAATTATGAAGTACTCAATAAGCAATTACAATTTATTTTGGAAACTCCTTCATTGAGGCATCTCTCCCAGATGAGTTGGGTGTTACGCAGCACCATCTGAGGGAGACTCTGCGTTTAACATAAATGCATTGTAATGGACGTACCAAATATTTTTCCTCAAAGAATATGTATATTTAAATATAAAAAAGATAGAAACAGTGAAATTTCAATTTTATAAAATATAAAAAATCGACTAATTTCAAGGAATATTTTCTTTTTTATTTTAAACTCAGTTTAAAAATGCAACCAACGTAGACAAAATAATGTTATTAATGAGCAACGGAGTAGGACAAAAATGGGGGGTGTTGCTATAGCGGATGCCGGCTGAACCAACTGAAGGAAAATTCTTCGAAAATGGTCAGTATAGGGAGGTGTCCACTTTACCAAGGTGGTCACTTTTCCAGGTTCCACTGTATAAGGAAAGTCATGTATTGCTCATATCAGATTTTTTGACAGACAAGGGATTGCGTCTTTATGTAGCTAGGTAAACGATTTTTTTTTCTTTTTCGTATTCCAGAAATCTATCAAACCCTTGCTGACACAACATTCTTTTACAGTCACTTTATATGAGCGAAAATGCAAACAAATCTTCTTGGTTATCTTAAATCTCAAAGGACTTTGTATATTTTATATTAACGACATTCCAGAAAAATATCCCTGAATTCGCAAAAAACAATCTTGGAAATTCACACTTCGAAACAAAAATCTAAAATTTATAATAGAAATTAACCATATGGGGAAAAATATCTGAAAATCGTGAATTTATTTGATATTCAAAATAATTTAGAAACCCCCGTTAAATTCGCGGAAATTCCTTTCCGAAATCTCAATATTTTTCAAAATAAATAACTCCGAAATTCTCCCAATGATCTGTGACCAAAACACCTGATGGCTCCAGGACTTTGAGGGAAGGCTGTTGATGGGAATAAGGGAGGAGGCAAATCTTTGGGAAAACCCTTCGAGGAGCAATTTATGTAGAGAAAGTCTGGTCAGCCCTAACGAGTTAGCTTAAACGTTGTCATGGAGTCTTGGAGACAACTGAGGGACTATTCCTGCCTAGAGCGTTCGTTTCCACTGCAATTCAATGGGAGACGTCAAAGCAAATGTCAAAGCGTCCTTGAAAGAAAAAATGATATATTATCAATTATTTCTGCTTCCCCTAAGCTTTGAGGGATAAAAAAAATGTAGGAGACATTGCTAAGCTTAGTGAAACTTTTCCATCAATGTATTTATCCAAATATAGTCATTAAAACATCTTAATTAAGTTTTACTACATTATGGCGACATTTGGCGGTATTTGAAAAAGGAAACTACGAAATCGCGCCGAGAGTATCGACTGAGCGTAGGAAATTGTTTGTTAAGATATAAATTAGAAATTGCAAACCCGAGCATCTTTTACATCCCGGGATTTCAGAAATTAAAATTTTTCAATCTCGATATCCCTCGGGATTAAAAATTTCATTTTACTTCTTTTAAAAGATAAAGAAAACATATTTTAATTATTTAATAAACAGGGATATACTGATGGCATTACACAATAGTGAATCGTCTGCAATAATACACCTTAAATTAGGCAATACAATATATTAAAAAATCTAGTACAATAAATATACATATGCACTTTGACATATCAACAGAAAAATGTAACTGATTGATATTGAACAAATTGCAAATAAAATTTATAAATAAAAGCATTCTAAGTTAATAAGTGCATTGTATTTGGCATAAGTTTTATTATAAAAGAAGTTGGTATGCAATATGTCGCTGTTCTCATGACTTCCCCCGCAGTTTGATGGCTCTATGAACAAAAATTCTAATTTTCAAATCGCAGTTTAAGCATGTCGCATTGCCGTCAAAGTCATAAAATAGCTCATATCAAGTTATTACTTTCCTTATAAATAGTATAATGCATAAGGAAAGTATTGTGACGGGGGCGAAAATCTGAATTCGAGTTTTCGGCGGAAGAGCACGTTTCCAGCATCCCTGATGACGAATCGAACATTTTTAGGTGATGTCTGTGTGTGTGTGTGTGTGTGTGTGAGAGAGAGAGAGAGAGAGAGAGAGAGAAAGTATGTGTGTGTATGTGCGTCAATGAGTCTGTGGAGACGATATCTCACGAACGAATGGAGCGATTCGAATGAAATTTGGTACAAAAATCACAATCAAGCTTGAGAAACAAAGCTCTAAATTAGAGTTTAGTTTCTCAATAGAGGCAGGTTAAAATTGGAGGGAGTCTCTAAAATGTAGACTTCCAAGTCTGAATGTTATATAATTCTGCGTATTACTGGGAATACATTCAATTATCTTTTCTTTAAATTGACCAATTTCCTGAATAATTAAATGCCCATCATACCCTTTTAAATTGTGGAAAACAACAGGTATGCGTCGTCATATCTTGTAATTCAGATTACAATTAGGATGGGCTGCACTTCTAAACTTAGAAGTTAAGTGACAGTGGTTTCTTACACTTTCTTTACTTAAAGCCTTTTTACATATGTGGCAGATAGTAGCATTTTTAAAGTTTTCGCAATCTTCGGCAGTGAAACTCATTTTCATATTTTCTATCAATATTCTTTGAATCTCCTCTGCTGCTTGAATAAGGGCCTTCATAAAATGAATAATCACATCTTAACCCCTATAGGTAACAGGGCCTTTTTTCAATGGGGGTCAAAAATAATATATGCAAAAATGGAGGAATTCTAGTAGATATCAGTTTTCAATAGAAAGGACTCAAAGTCCGCATATACCATAAATGGTACAGACATTTGCATGTAAATACTTTTAAATTTCAAAATTCTGTCATCACCACTGGGTAGTTCCAATCTTTTAAAGCCATGCTGCCGACATAACTCAATATGACTCTTTAAACGGGCTTCAGATGAAAACCGCTGTAAATAGTGGTCGCAAAAATATTGCTTCTCTTTATGTTTTCTTATACTATATAGAAGCTTGCTCATGCTTTTAATACAGCAGTAATGATAATGCTCATCGTTACTGATAAGCAGTAAATTACAATGTTGATCCCGTCTATCAGATGATATATGGAGCGGAAACACTTTCTTAACTTCATACTCATATTCATATTCAGGCTCATATTGTTATTTCCTTCTAACAATTTAGCCTGATATAGTGGAGTTTGAAATTCTATCTCTTCCAGATTCAGCTTGCTCTCATGCCGACAAGATCCACACGATTATGAACATTATAAAACCCTGCTAATACAGACCACATAAGGCATTTCTGTTCACTATTCTGAACATTGATAACAACTTTCTTGGCTGCTGGTTCTTGGGTAGCGGGATATAACTAGAGGCAGCTAGAGGTTCAAATGCCCCAACATCCATCATTAATTCCTCAATGCTCTCTAAAACCCAACCGCTACCACGACCTTCATAGGTTTCGAAAGGTGTTAATACATTTTCTAAAGCAGCAACCATTTTAGCATTCACATCTTCTTCAGTGATATTCCTCATACAAGAATTTCTGAAATAGGTTGTATAATATTCCGGTTCTCTTTCAGATCAGAAACGGGTAAAATGCCAACATAGATTTATATACCATACAATACTACGCTTCAAGGCAATCTTACTTTAACAACACATGTGTTTACCAATTCTGTTTGTATCTAAAAAGAAAAGGATATTTTTCTTACAATCATTGACAATTTTATGAACAGTCACAGTACTGTTTAATGCTTGTTGACAGGGATTTGTAGCCACTTTCCTCTTCTTATTCATACCAGAAGCATCTGAAGTTTTTTTTTTACCACCTCGCATAGAACAGGCACTGGAAGTTTTACTTTTCACACTCGTTATAGGCTTATTGGCATGAGTTGTGCGTTCATGATACAACATATCACTCAGCCGGATAAATGTAGCCGAACATTTGGGACATGGGACTCTACTTGAAGAATCGTGAATCTTCATATTCTGCACTAGACTTCGCTTCTTCGTGAAGCTTTTCATGCAGGTAAAACAAACCTGTGATAGATAAATACAGGGCTTTAGTATAAGCATGTTATAAATTTTTTTAGCATTGTAATACATTTATCAAACTTATGTAAGGTAATCATAAATTCCTTATACCACCCCAATAAGAATCATACCAAAGATGATAAAATCGCCAAGTTAAAGAATATTTACAGCTACGAAAACACTAATTGGCTATATTAAATACATAAAAGTACTAATTAAATAAATTATTTAAGTTATTACATATTATAAAAATTACAAGTTTAATAAAATTACATAATAAAAACACAGAATAAAATCATAATAAAAGAAGTACTTACATGACCACTCATGTGTAACAGCATAACATTGAGCATATCAACATCACTAATGTTAGATGTAGCATGTCCAATATCACTAGTTAAAGAAGATACCAAGATTTAAGAATACGACATAGTATCGTACGCATAACCAACCACTATGAAATATTCCGGTAGACAAAATCGCATGACAAAATTGCAGTCTACAAGCTACCTCATCTAAACTTTAAGGAAGAAAAATAGTTCTAGAGATATTACGGTTACAGTTAAACTCAGTACAAGTTACCATAATTACACACCATACTATACGTTACCATAATTACATAAGTAGTCAAGAAACAGGCGTGCTGAGACAAAGTGCAGCAGTGCAGTAGCTCGATGACGTTATAAGTCAGTCATTGAGGAGGAAGACGTGTTGCTCATTGAGGAGGAGGATGTATTGGAAAAAGAGGTGACCTTTGGACCCATGACGTATTGTGAACTCTGTCCTTATCGATATTGGAACGGTGACTTAATGACAATATTTGCCATTTTTGACATACTTTTAAGTGAATTTTACAGGAGGTGCTACGCCCTAGTGGATGTTTGGGGATCTAAGGGCGCATTTTCGACATAATGACGTGAAGGTTTCAGTGGTCCCATCAATTCGATTTTTTTTTAAATTTCCATCATCCAAAATTTAAAATGATATATTCACTGGGATCTAACCCGCAGCCCACAAGTAATACTTTTGCGATATTATTACATTCACCCATGGAAGTCTACAGTTAAGAGACTCCCTCAAATTTTTACCTGCCTCTATTGAGAAACTAAGCTCCATAGTTTGGAGGTGAGCCACTTTTGTATCATAAAGAACATTTTTCAAGTGATCAAGTGGATTTGATGACTAGACAGGATTTTTAACCCTATTCTTATATGGATTGTGCAAAGAAATTTGAAGAAACGATTCTACCCTCTAAAGAAAGCTTCCTCGATGAATTAAAACAGGAAGAGCAGAGCGATGAAGCCTAAGCCTGCGCCCAACATGTTTGGTCATTCTTAAAGATAACGAGTATGGGAGGATATCATGACTTGTACATAAAAACTGATATTCTTCTGTTAGCAGACATTTTTGAAAATTTCCGTGATTTTTCAATGAATTATTATGGAATAGATGCTGCCCACTGTCCAACATTACCATCTCTTGACTGGGATGCAGCCTTAAAGAATAATGTAATATCATTAGAACTGATTACAGATCCTGATATGCCTAATATGTACTTACTTTTAGAAGAAGGTATAAAAGATGGTATTAGTGTTATTAGTAAACGCCTAAGCCAGGTTAATAACCTAGCAAGTACATAATGTACCTGGATGCTAATAATTTATATGGATGGGATCTAAGCCAATCACAATCTGTATCTGATTTTACATGGCTTGATTCTAAAGAAATTCAGAACTTTGACCTACTTGCTGTAGAAGATGACTCAGCTATGGGGTATATTATCGAGGCGTATATTTACTACCCTGAGGATTTGCATGATGAACATAATGACTATCCTCTGGGACCTGAAAGGATGCACATCACCCCATCTCTGATTTCAGGGTACAGCCAGAATGTATGTAGAAATGAATCTGAAAATATATATGGATCAGGTTAAATTAACACCCAATTCGAATCATAAGTCTAAATATGTTTTACATTATAGAAATTTAAAACAGTATATGAAACTCTGGATGAAACTTGTGAATATCCATCGAGTATTAACTTTCATGCAAGAACCCTGGTTAAAACACTATGTACAATTTAACACTGAGAAGAGAATGCTAGGGAAAAATTCCTTTCAAAACGATTTGTTTAAACTTATGAATAATGCAGTGTTTGGTAAAACAATGGCGAACTTGAGAAAAAGAATTGATGTTAAACTAGTACAGACTAAGAAGAGATTAAAAAATGTCTTGCATCACCAGCCTTTCACTCCTTCAAAGTATTTAATGAAGATTTGGTTGCAGTTCATATGCATAAGACTAATTTGAATATGAATAGACCCATCTATGCTGGTTTTTCAGTACTGAACTTGAATAAAACACTCATGTATGAGTTTCATTAAGATTTCATTAAGAAAATGTGTGGAAGTCAAGCTGAATTACTCTTTACCGATACTGATTCACTGTATTATGAAATTGAGGCGGAAGATATTTACAAAGATTTTGAAAGTTATGAAGATTATTTCGACTTCTCGGATTATCTATGTGATCATCCACTTCATTCCGACAAAAAAAAAATGATTGGAAAAATGAAAGATGTGTTGAATGGGACTCCTGCCCTGAAGTGTATAAACCTAAGATCAAAAATGTATAGTTTAAAAATACCCTTCATAGAAAAAAAATCTGCTAAAAATGTTAATAAGAATGCCGTGAAAAAATTCATCCATCATCAAGATTACTATAACTACTTAACAAGACGTAGATATAATAGAGTTGAGCAAATTAAAATTGCAAGCAAAGATCAGAAAATTTATACTGTGAAGCAAATTAAAATGAGGGTTATCCCCCTATGATGATAAAAGTCATATTTTAAATGATGGTATCAGAAGTTTAGCATATGGTCATAATCAAATTTAAATAACTAAGCCATGCTAAATTAAACTGTAGCGGAATATTGTATACACCGGGTGGAGGTGGGACCATAATTTAATAAAAATTCTTTAAGTTAATTAATAAAATGAAGATTTATTTTTTAGAGAAAGTGAATTGATTTACAAACATTGCAAGAACCTACGATAAAGTGGAATCATGTTAAATTATATTAAGATACATTACTTTTTACACGTATACTGACAGAATCCAATTTAATTAAAGAGACTCCAACATGGTAAAGATGCTTATGGATCAAAAACTGGAAAGATTGAAAATATATATATACACATTAAATGTTCAAGATATATAAAGCGAAATGAAGGTTTCATTTCATTACTACTCCAAAAACAACCTAAAAAAACTTTATATCTACTTAATGATTAAAAACATCATTCTTACTCTTATCTGACTGATAAAATCTCCATTCATAGAAAAATCATGTAACATGTAGAAGGGGTGGTTCTGCTCATCTGGTGCGTCAATGTTTTAACATGGGGAAGTATAGTATCGGAATATGCCCCATTTTAAAATATAGCACCGGATGGTCCAGAGCCCCTTTACGTCCCCATCTCATATTTTTGGAAGAAAAATGTTTGATTCAAAAAATATTTGGTACGTCCATTAAAATTCATTTATGTTAAATGCTTAGATTATCTCTTATGGTGCGAGTAACACACGATTCCTGCGGAAGAGATCCCACAATGAAGGGGGTTTACAAAATAAATTATAATTGCTTAAGAATTTGGAAATGTATTTTTCATAATACATTTGTTTTCGAAATGCAAATAAATTATTATGACTACATAAGTTTTTGTTTGTGCACCATGGATCTCAGAAAATTGATTTAAAAGAAAGTGCGCCATCTATCTCGGATTTACCATACTGAAATGTTGTAAAAGAAGATAAATTAGATATATAATTTGTCTTTAAAAAACCAATTCCTAAAGGGAAGAAAAGTCAGATGTATTATGTTTTTATTATGTTTCGATTTATTTTGAATAATAAATATATATCACGGTGAGAATTTACAAAGTAAAATTTTAGAAAAAAACAAATAAAGAACCATCTGGAAACGCAGTTTTGTGCTTTTGAAATAGAAACTATTTAACAATTAATATAGGTCTGTTTATTGTAGCGATTTGCTCAATTATTAACTATATCTCATTAATAATATTAGCAAAATGTTATTTATCGACATAATGTTTGATTTAAAATATGTAGTTCTATGAGCGCCCCCCCCCCTCCAAAATAAATACTGAAACAATAATTAGAAATATTTTGAAATCATTTCCCGAAATCATAATTTTAAAAAAAAAGCTAAAATAGTCGTAACAAAATGTGAAAAAAATAATGTGCTGCAGAATCTTATCTTAATTCACGCACTTTGAACCTGTATATTTTAGAGATATAAAATACGCAGATTAAGATTCTGTAAAAAAAAAATGTGTATAAAAATTAAGAAACTACCACAATGGCACATTTTTACAATTTTCTGGAACTCTTGCAATGCGTCGTTCTAGCGCTAACGCGCCAAATTTGGGTGTCATTTGTAGACGCGGTGGGGGTGATATCGGCCATGCTTTTACAGTTTCCGAAGGCTAAACAAAAGAAAGGCTTGCTCTGTATGATAACAGCTCTTTAGGAGAACCCACTACTAATCCATAACTGTCAAACCACTATCAGGTTTGAAAATTTTCACTTAACCACTATTCGATTTTTGACCTATTATAAAGTCTTTGATAAGCGCAGCTCAGATTTTTTTTTCGAATAAAAAATTAGAATATTCGATCTTAACACAGACGTTTTTAAATTCTTTTTAACTTGACTCAAAAGTTTTTAATCGTTGAGCAAGGTCGGAAAAACAATTTTTTCACTTTCACGTTAATTTTAAAAATATTTCTAATTGATTTAAGAATGATTTTCGAATGTACAAAAGTCCAGTTCTACGTTTTGCAAAAAAATCCAAATCAAATCCCACTCTATATTTAGCTATTTTCCTTCCCCCATTGATTAACACGGAATCCTCAAGTTAGCTCAAGACGGGAAAGTTTCCTCTGAAGAGGGATGGACCCAATTAAGCAGGTGAACAAGTGCGTATAAAATGAGCATAGCATGTTACCTCTTTACCTGTGTTTTCAGCATAAAATAAAATTCACCTATTATTCCGTGCAATTCTCATATGATAGTGTAAAATAATACATTCATGTAGGTATAGTTACACGTGAAATGTGTAACTGTAACATTGCTTGTTTAAAACGTGTCATTCTAGTAGCAGTAAACCCAGATTTTATGCGTTTCTACCCTTATTTTATTTAGTGTGTACTCATTGTAAAGACGGATCTGGTGTTGCGAACCGTCGTCGGTGCATTGAGCATTTTAAATAGCTCAAAAATGTATAATTAAAACTACTCAAAACAAATTCGGGGAAGCACCAATTCAATACATTCACTTCTCTGAACACATTGCTGATTTACGCAAGGACCTTCAGTGCCGTGCAGCTGTGCCAAATTTTATGTTATGAAGATCTTAAATGTTAAGAGATAAATGTAACAAGACAGATCCATCATGCGTGAAGCATTGATTATGAATAACTTTCCAACTGAAATATGCAATTTTATTTAAACATCTCTGAAATGCGATACATTCAGCGGCGATATTTTTTTAATTATCACAGAACTACAATAATTTATTTTACTTGAAAATTTGAAACTTCATCGAAAAATATTTACTTCAAATTTATTCAAATGACGTCATCGAAATATAAATCGTCTGGCTCTCTGTGTAAAAGCAATAAATATTTTATTCATGCACTTTTATTCCAGACTCTAGAGTTAAATAATTCTGTGTGATAAAAAATCAGCAATTCTTATACAACTCATCTTACAATCACTTGTTTACATTCTGCATCCATTAAATGATTATTTAAACTCAAAAATATTGTAATTGCGTTGGCGCAGAATATAGATGCACGGAAAATACGCAAAAATAAAGCGGTTTTGGGACGGATGCAACATTAAATATAAATTTAAAAGAACTTTTAAAATCGCGATTTTTAGTATGGGAAAAAAAGATGGATGCCATATTTTATTTTGAAGTGAGTCACGTGATCTGCTCCTATTATGTAGGTGTAATTACTATTTTAATTATTATTCAAAAACTACCGAATATATTTTGCTGACATTTTTTTATAAATTTTATGGCATAATTTGAATATTTTCTAAGATTTTCGAAGCAATTTGTGAATTTTAACTTCACTTAAAAAATGTTTCAAATATTAGGTCCCTTAGGGTCCAATGAATTTAATTTTTTCAACCCGGGTTGAATCCAAAGCTAATGGGGTGATATTATTCATTTACATTCATATATGTCCCACAGACACTCTCAACAACATACTTAAATTTCATTTTGAAAAAGTCATTTTTATGGCAGTTATCGTGCGAACGGATAAGCAGACAGAATGAACAAAATCATAAACACCTTTCAACTATAATGTAAAGTGTTAAATATATACTGAGTGTCCCAAAAAGAATTAAACACGCTTTAATTCTTTACCTGTTGGAGATAAGTGGGCAATGTAAATTGCAAAAATATTGAAAATAAGGTAAGAAATAAAATTACGTTAATGAAATATTCCTCCCATTAATTTTCAAAAAGTTACACTTTAAAATTTTTATACGATTTCTTAGACAAATTTGATCAATCAGAAAATTTTTATTTTTAATGCAACCCGATCATTAAAAAAAAAGCCGCATATCTGTATCTTTAAAATTGAGCGAGTTATATTTAATTGAAAATTGAACATTGTGAAGGGGACCATATATCAAATTAGAAATGTAAGTTTGTGACATATCACAAAAAATATAAAACTGGATCATTACACTTAGGAGACATGTTTGTGATATCCGCGTAGGCTCACGATGCAATATATATATATCACGGATTCTTAAGTACATTTCACATTGAGACATGCCATATTTGAAACAATTGAAATAAGTAAGCAAACAAGTGCAAGTATGTATTTGATTTTGAAATTATGATAAAGGAAAAAATCTGACTTATGCCACTTTTCCGTACCATGTGAAATGCTGTTTCATCAGTGAAAATGGGGATCATAAACAAATAGACGATGGAAATTGTTTGATCAAAAATACGTTAATATGTGTCAAAATGTTTTATTGGCATGTCTCAATGTGAAAAGTACTTAAGAATCCACAGTAAGCCTACGCGGAATTCGCAAAAATGTCTCCTATGTATTATCATCCAGTTTTACCTTTTTTGTGATATGTCACTAATTTACATTTCTAATTTGATATATGGCCCCCATTCACAATGTTCAATTTTCAATTAAATATAACTCGTTTAATTTTAAAGATACAGATATGCGGGATTTTTTTAATGATCTTGTTGCAATAAAAATAAAAAAAAAATTCTGATTGACAAAATTTGTCTAAGGAGGCGTATAAAAATTTAAAAATGCAACTTTTTGAAAGTTAATGGGAGGACTATTTCATTAACGATGTCTTATTTCCTACCTTACTTTCAAAATTTTTGCAATTTATATTGTCCACTTATCTCAAACATGTAAAGAATTAAAGCGCGTTTCAATCTTTTTGGGACACCCTGTATATATGGTACAGTTCATGGCCCTATCTTCTGTAAACCATGCTCTATATAAACCTCATGCCTCCAGCTCACCTTTGGAGGAAGATCCAGACGTCTGCCTCTGTTTTCTTTATATCGTGTATATAAAATAGTTCTACTTCGTAATTCAAAAATAATAACCCTATATTTACCCAATCAGAGCTAAAGAACGTCAATAACACATCTTTCAGAAGAAAAATTCAGTTTCCGGGAAACAGTAAGGAATAATGCGCGTGCAGTCAGTCAATCAAGCAAATTCTTACAACTTCCTCCGAATAAATATTCTTTGCCAAGGATAAATCTTAGAATGATCAAAAAGAAAGTAGGAGAAACGAAGAATTTGATTTAATAAAAAATTCTGACTATAATATTTATCGGATTTTTTTAAACATATTTAAAAATTATGACGATTTATTTTTAAATTAAAATTTAAATTTCTGTGGTGCACTGGGGAAGCCAAAGAAATTTTGTGGAGGACCGATTATCTGGTGGTGGTAGTTTCGGGGATTCGCTGTCCTAGATGTAATATATTAAAACCTGAAGGAAACACAGCATAGTTGACTCTCTCATAAAATTAACATTTCGATCATAATTCATACATGTATAATTAATTGTATTAGTTTTACTTTTCATGACTGAACAAGAACGCTTAGTCATTAAACAATTCTTATGAAATAACTGAGAATATAAAATTATCTTTTAAACTTACTATTTTGTGTTTTATGGTGCTGCCATCTATACTGTGAAGATTAAAACAAAAGAATAATCAAGACGACAAGCTTGTTAAAGCAAGATTATACGGTTTTGTTTTAGGAAAAAGTTAACCTGAATTTAAAAAAAAATTTTAAATGATATATATATTTTTTAATTGTGTCTGTGGTTTATGTCGCAAAGTAAATGGATTTTTCTTCTGTAATGGTTCATCAGAAATGCATATGATTAAAAAGCCATTTAGAATGTAATACTGAAACATTAATGTATGCTTCGTAAATGCTTTGATGTTAAGAAAAGTTAAACTCTTTGAAATATTTTAAAATAAATATTGTTTAAATTTTGAAACGCTATATTTAAGCATAATTTAATTTTTTTTTTTTATCAATTAACAAATGTTTAACCTCTTAAAATTTTGTTTAAAATAAAATATCTTTTAAATTTTGACTTTCACTTATGTTACAAAATAAATAGAATTTTATTACTTAACGCCAACGGTTAAACAGCCATGATTATGATTTAAAAGTAATTTAGAATTTAATATAAAAATATAAGTTGTGAGGTTTTGTTGTTAGGAAAACTTTAATCTCGATGAAATAATTTGAAATGAAATACTTAAAATTTTGTGTTTTACTATCAAAATAAATATAATGTTCCTATAAAACGATTCCTCAGCCTTAGATATGATTCAAAAATTGTTTAAAATGTAATTTTAAAACATAAATTAAATGATTTGCATACGTAAAACAACTCTAAAAAGAGAAGAGCTTTTCTTATATATAAATAAATGATCATTTGTAAATTTTTGGGCGTCAAGATACAAAAAAACATAAAAATAAATATTTTTACTTTCCTTATATAAATATTATAATGTATACGGAAAGCATTGTGACAGGGTAAAAAATTTGAATTCGAGTTTTCGACAGGAGTAAACGTTTCAAGCATCCCTGAACACGAATCAAACGTTTTTGAGGTGATGTCTGTTTGTATATGTGCGTGTAAGTGTGTGTGTGTGTGTGTGTGTGTGTGTGTGTGTGTGTGTGTGTGTGTGCGTGTGTGTTTGTGTGGAGACGATATGTAACGAACGAATGAAGCTATTCGAATGAAATTTGGTACAAAAAATACAATTCAATCACTAAATACTGGAAGCCAATTGTTTTTAAACACAATCAAATGTTCAGAATACACATAAATTTTAAATTAAAATTCTGAAAAAATCATAAAAAATTTAAAACCTTCAATAAAGTTACGTAAATGTTCATCTGTAATTTTTCATTAGAAAACACTTGACATAAACTTTAGAACGTTATCAGGAACCGTTCTCGAGATATTGCAACATTTCAAATAAATATATCAAAATATCATATTAAATTAAAAAAAATTAACTTTTGTGAAATATATTCACTTTCACGATGCGATAAATCTGTTATCATCATTCTCGTGAATCAAGCTCGTCCCATTCACGAGAGAAGTTACTTTAGGTAATAGTTTTGTATTTGGACGCCATTAGTCGTTTATCTACTATAAGAATAACCTACTTCTCTGTCCATAATACTTGGGAAAATTTTGGCGACGAATTTGGCGGAATATCGCCAACTTGGTGGGTTTTTAAATGCTGCAAAATTGACAAAAATATCACCAAATTCATAAAAGTGTCACCAAATTGATAAAAATTTCTCCAAATAAATAAAAATGACTTTAAATCAATGAAAAGACGACCAATTGATGAAAACTAAATATCTTGGAAAGAATATAAGCATCTATATAAATAAAATTGAAAATCTGTCTCATCATCACGAATGAACCGAACTCGTGGATAGCCTTGCAATAGCTCCACTTAAAATTTAGTCCATGTTTCGAATTTCTAAGACCAGAGGTTGTCAGGATATTAATGAAAAACGAAACTTTCATAAGGAGTTCTCCTCTCTAACTACCTGGCTTCTTCAAACGAAAGAGGTCGGAAACTGGTTTAAAACGTGAAAGTGAATTTAACCTCTATCACTGAGTTTGGTTGGATTTTATTGCGCTTATTAGTCACATGCGAAAATCGCAAGTTTGAAACATGAATTTAAATGGAAACTCTATCACCATGGTTTATTTTTCACAGGCTCTTATTGAACAATGAAAAGTGTTAAGAAATCTAAATGGTTATTTAATTATCAACATTTCAAGAGGAAGATTCTTTCTTATATCATATTACTCAGCAACGCAATTAAATAAAATGTGTTTGTTAATTTTTATTATTATTTTTTCGATTTGAATAATAAATAAATGGATATAAAAATATATCTTATAAATAAACGGTTTGATTTTCCTATTAATTATATTAATTACGGACTGCTTACATCACTTTCATTTATTATGGCAAAGATATTTCAAACGTATATATTGTGTATAGCCAATAAAATCATATATTGTGTTTAGCTAATAAAATCATTTTGTCGAATATTGAAACAGAATAAGAGTAGAACGGGTATATCTTCTAATCCAATTTTATTGTAATATATTTAGTATATACAAACGGGATCAGGATGTTTTATTCTTCAGATCTGCAAATTCAGATCTACGAATTTGGCAGGATATCGCTAACTTGGTAACTTTTCTTTAATGTTGCTAAATTGACGGAAATGTCGCCAAATTGATAAAAAGAAAGATCAATCATGCTTAAAACATTTATTATGAAACACTTTCCAACTTCAATGCAATTTTATTTAAACAAATCTAAAATGCAATACATTCCTCGGTAATATTTTAAAACTTATCACAATACTACATTAATTTATTATATTTGAAAACTTAAACCTTCATCGAAAAAAATGAACTTTATTCAAATGACGGCATTGAAATATGAATTGCCTGGTTTAAACATCTCTAAAATGCGATATATTCCTCGGTAATATTTTTAAAACTATCATAATACTACGATAATTTATTATATTTGAAAACTTCATCGAAAACAACTGAAATTCATTCAAATGACGTCATAGAAAAAATAACACGCCTGGATCTCTCTATAAAAACAGCATTTCATTCATAACATTTTCCCATTCCCATTCATCACAATACTATAATAATTTATTTTATTTAAAAATTAAGACCATGGAGCTACAAGTAATTAAACTCTATGCTTAAAACTTCATCGAAAAAAATCGTCCTTCTCTTTGTAAAATCAATGAATATTTCATTCATATCAGCTATGCAGACTCCATGGGCTAAATAATTTTGTGTTAAAGAAATACAGCAATTCTAATACAACTCATTCTACATATTTTGCTGTTTACATTTTACATAAGTGAAAAATAGGCTTCGTTGTAGAAATAATCAAATTTGGATGATCATTTAAACTCAAATATATTGTAATTGCGTTGTTTCAGTATGTAGATGCACAGAATTTAAGCAAAAATAAAGTGGTTTTAGGACGGATACAACACTCAATATGAGGTGAAAAGAACTTAATCACGATTTTGGGACAAGATGGATGCTATATATCATTTTGAAGTGGGTCATGTGATCTTTTCATACCATGGTCATGTGATCCCTTCATATAAGATGTGTAATTATTATATTAATTTTTATTTAAAAAACTACTGAATATATTTCACTGAATTTTTTTTATATATTTTATGGAACAATTTGAATATTACCTAAAATTTTCGAAGCAATTTGGGAATTTTAAATCCGCTTAAAAAATGTTTGAAAAATTAGTTCCCATAGGGCTCAATGTATTTCATTTTTTTAACCCGGGTTCAATCCAAAACTCATTGGGTGATATTATTCATTTATATTCCCATAGGTCCTACAGACCGTCTGAACAACATACTAAAATTTCATTTTTATTAAATCATTTTTACGGCAGTTATCATGCTAACGGACAGACAGACAGACAGACAGAATGAACAAAGTCATAAACACTTTTCAACATTGTTTAAAGTGTTAAAAACGACGCTAAATCAATTAAATTAATTTTATTTTATTAGAAGCGAGTACTGAAATGTTTTAAAATGTCGTGAAATTGATAAAAATATTTGTAAATCCATAAAGATATCTTGAAATTGATAAAATTGAGCTAAATCAAGGAAATTAATTATGTTTTTTAACACTTTACAACAAAGTTGAAAAGTGTTTATGACTTTGTTCATTCTGTCTGTCTGTCTGTCTGTCTGTCTGTCTGTCTGTCTGTCTGTCTGTCCGTTAGCACGATAACTGCCGTAAAAATGAGTTTATCAAAATGAAATTTTAGTATGTTGTTCAGACGGTCTGTAGAACCTATGGGAATATAAATAAATAATATCACCCAATTAGTTTTTTATTGAACCCGGGTTGAAAAAATGAAATACATTGAACCCTATGGGACCTAATTTTTCAAACATTTTTTAAGTAAATTTAAAATCCACGAATTGCTTCGAAATTTTTAGGAAATATTCACATTATCCCATAGAATATATAAAAAAAAATTCAGTAAAATATGTTAAGTAGTTTTTTAATTAAAAAAATTATTTAATATAGGGAAAAAAACAAATTCAATTAAATTCTGACTTTGGGATATCTTCCAGAAAGAAAAGAGAGAGATATTCTATAATAAATATCTCTCCATTTGTTTAAACGTTTTGCATATGGGAGTGGCTTCATATTTTAAAATAAATTTGGTAGATAACAATTTTTCATTTTTTTAAAATTTTATATAACTCTTCTTGATAAATTTAATTGATGGCATTTTAAATGCACTTTCCTACGTCCTAGAGAGTTAAAATTTGGTACACAGCTTAAATTTGTTGAACATTTTATTCGACAAAAATTTGATGGATCTTTAAATATAGATCATACATTTTTTTCGAAATGGCCTGAAAATAATCCCCGTTCACTTCTATAAATCATTGGTGTAATATTGTTAAAAATTCTGATGTGGACAGCACATGTCTTTCTCTGCAGACTCATATTCGTTCTCTTTATTTATTCAATGATAATTTGAGTTTATCTGCACAACATAAGTATTTTAAATGACATTGAATTTACACGTTAAACTTAAATTTGGTTCTCATTTGATAGCTGGACTTATTGTCAAAGGTGGCGTAGCGAAAACGCGAAAAAACTAGAATATCTCAAGAACGGCTAGTCCTAGAGTAATGGGGTTAATCTTATTCTTTTTGTTGTCAAAAATCACATATAAAATAGGAATTTAATTGATATAATTGAGCACACGTAGTCTTTTATTTTTATATATAACGATTTTTGCTGGCCATTTCGCAAAAATAGCCCGTTCCTTTTTCCCGAATCGTAGTAGAATAACCTACAAATGATTTATATACAAAATTTTGTTAAATTTGGTATATAAATCACGTGTAGGTTATTGAAATATTATACTCCAAATTTTGTTAAATTTGGTTCATTAGTTTTTAGCTAGAGTGGATAAAGGCAATTTCTGCGGCCATTTCGCAAAGAAGGCAGATTCTTTTATTACGAATCGTACTATAATCTAATGAACATCAGGATTTCCCACAAAAAACATACCTACCAAATTGTATGAAATTCGGTCCATTAGTTTTTCAATTAGAGTGGATGTAATATCCACACAGAAACATACACAGATACACCCTTACACACACAGACGTCTTCCTAAAAGTAGTTTTTTCGTGATCTAGAAGTCCCAAAACGTGTAGATCCTTTGAAAATTCGAGTTCCGATCTTCGGCACGATTCCAATACTTTGAGTACATACACATACACATATATATTATCTGTGTATTATCTGTGTATCTAAATTCCGTGCCTATGCAATTACAATAGTTGTGATTTTAAATGATCCCTAAACTTTTATTATTTCTTCAAGGAAGCCTAATTTTAACATATGCAGAATGCAAATATCTCAAGCGATTGTAAGATGAATTACATAAGAATTGCTGAATTTTTTTCACACAAAATTATTTAGCTCTGGAGTCTGGAATACAAGTTATATGAATGAAATATTCATTGATTTTGCATAAAGAATCAGATGATTTATATTTCGATACAGTTTTAAATATTTAAGTATAATAAATTACTGTAGTACTGTGATAATGTAAAAGATATTACCACTGAATGAATCACATTTTAGAAATTTTTAAATGAAATTACATTTCAGTTGGAAAGTGTTTCATAATCAATGCTTATGCATGATTGATCTTTCTTGTTTAGGGGATAGTATTGTGATGTCATCGTGATAGTATTCATATTGTGATAGTATTGTGATGATAGTATTGTGATGTTTCGTCATTTTGTCGGCAAGTGGGACTGTCAGTTCTACGGTCCCATTTAGCGATAAATTTGGCGATTTTTTAAAATATCACTATATTGATGAAAATGTCGCCAAATATTTAAATGAAGCTATATTCATCAAAATGACTTCGAATCGATGAAAATTCAATATTTTGCATTATTAAACACAATTTTCTAGATAATCTCTGCCGTTTTGTGAGAATTGAAAAATATTTTTTCTAAATTTGTTTACAAACTGGACCGGGATGCTTTATTCTTCAGATCAGCCTGTGAAGATAATTTTGTATATCGAGCCCAGAGATATAAAAGAGAGATATTCTTTTAAAATATTATATTAAATATTTTAAAAGAATATTTTGAGTAGCGATGTCATTTAGAATACTATAGGAATTTACATATAATTGTGAATGTTAAGTTTCTTTATATTATATTTTCCTTACGAAGAACGGGAATACTGTCAGTCTACTATAAGAGTATTTTGGAGGCATATTGCGATTTTGGCGAGTTTTTTTAAATGTTGCCAAATTGACGAAAATCTCGCAAATTGGATAGAAATTATGACAAATAAATGAAAATGATAACTTATTTATCAAAATTCAATATCTTTTAAAGAACATAACAAACGATTATAAGAATAACCCATTTATCCATCCATCTGTAATGCTTGGCGAAAAATTTGGCGGGATGTCGCAAATTTGACGACTTTTATAAATTTTGCCAGATTGAAGAAAATTTCGCCAAATTGATAAAAATGTCACCAAATTGATAAAAATGGCGCTAAATAAGAAACAATGCTTTGCAAATTTTTAATTCCGTCATATGACGGGCGTACCATCTAGTATATAAGGAATGCATTTCTCTCCGTTTGCTTGTAACACTTAATGATATATATGGCGAACTTGGTGAATTATCTTGCGAAATATCGCCAATATTGCAAAATTTACCCCCAAATTGACGTAAATCTCGTCAAAATTGTAAAACTGAAGCCGAGTTAAGGAAAATGGCGTCTAATTGATGAATTTATTATTAAAATATTTTAATATATGGTCTATATTGCTTATTGAGAATGCTATCAATATTAATAATTGTTAATTTAGAGCTGCGTGAAATATCACTTAATTGGGTACGAAATAGATGTGTCTGTTGTCACCCAGAAAAAACCTAAATGAGCAATTTAACGTTACAAGTCCTGTGCATGTGCAATGGATCTTTTCATTTTTCAACTGTCAAAGAAGTAAATTCATTGCATTATATAAAGAAAGTCATATGCTGCCCACATCATACTTTTTAACTCATGACTTTCATTTATTTATGTTGCAAAATAAATAAAATTATTTTCATTAATGGTTTCTCTGCTATGGATACCATTCAAAACTCATTTAAAATGTAAAAAGCTTAAATTTACATCTTAACAGATATCCATCTTAACAGAATAATCAGACATCTTCCTGTCCATCTCTTTAAAATAATTATAATTAAATATTTCTAAAGTTTTGCCTTTAACTTATGTCACAAAATAAATGGAATTTTCTCTCTTATCTGTCACCAAATCATGAAATCAGATTCAAAACCATATAGAATCCAACATTAAAGTATTAGTTAAAAATTTGCTATTAAGAAAACGTTGACCTCCTTCAATAATGTTAAATTGATTATTTTACAATTTGTAACACTTTACAACATAGTTGAAAAGTGTTTATGACTTTTTTCATTCTGTCTGTCTGTCTGTCCGTTCGCACGATAACTGCCGTAAAAATGACTTTATCGAAATGAAATTTTAGTATGTTGTTCAGACTGTCTGTGGGACCTATGGGAATATAAATAAGTAATAACACCCAGTTAGTTTTGGAGTGAACCCGGGTTGAAAAATGAAATGCATTAAAAACAATGGGATCTGATTTTTCAAATATTTTTTAAGCGAATTTAAATTCAAGAATTGCTTCGAAAGTTTTAAATTTTCAAATTATCCCTTAAAAATATGAAAAAATTGTCAGCTAATTATATTCGGTAGTTCTCTAAATAAGAATCAACATAGTAATCACACCCATATTATATGAAGAGATCACGTGACCCACTTTAAAATAATATATGGCATCCATCTTGTGTGAAAATCATGATTTTTAAAGTTCTTTTTAATTTATATTTACTGTTGCATCCGTCCTAAAACCGCTTTATTTTTGCTTAATTTCTGGCCATCTATATTTTGAAACAACGCAATTAGAATATATTTGTATTTAAGTGATGAAAGCCATCCATCTTGTGTCAAAATCGTGATTTTTAAAGTTCTTGTTTATTTATATTTAGTGTTGTAACCGTCCTAAAGCAGCTTTATTTTTGCTTACATTCTGTGCATCTACGTTCTGAAGCAACGCAATTACAATATATTTCAGTTTAAATGATCATCAAACTTTGATTACTTCTACAATGAAGCCTAATTTTCACTTATGGAGAATTTAAACATGTTATATTAGTATAGATGTAGAATGAGTTGTATAAGAGTTGCTTCTTCTTCGACCCAGACCATCCGACCTACCAGAAAGGTGTAAGGTATCTATTTGGACGGCCGGGAAGAGCCACCCAATTTAGACCGGAACTCAGTGGGGGAGGCATCCACAGGGACCGTACCCTCCTTCCCCTACCACCAACCTCTCGGAAGGACTTACGGACCCACATGTTTAACGCGATCGTACTTCTCGTGAACACGGCGGCAGTTTTGGCAGCGGCGGGAATCGAACCCGGGACTACCGAGTGCAACTTTCGCGCGCTAACCACAGGGCTACCGCGCCCTGTATAAGAGTTGCTGAATTTCTTTAATGCCAAATTATTTAGCTCCGGAGTCTGCAATATAGCTGATATGAAGAAATATTCATTGATTTTACACGGAGAAGCAGACAATTTTTTCGATGAAGTTTTAAGCACAGAGTTAAACTACTTGTACCTCCACGGTTTTAGTTTTTAAATAAAATAAATTATTGTAGTATTGTGATGAATGAAAGGAATGTAATAAAAGTGCATGAACGAAATATTTACACCTTCTACATGGAGATCCAGGCGATTTATATTTCAATGACGTCATTTCAATAAAGTTCATTTTATTCGATGAAGTTTTAAGTTTTCAAATATAATAAATTATTGTAGTATTGTGATAATTTTTAAAATATTACTGCTGAATGTATCGCATTTTAGAGATGTTTAAATAAAATTACATTGCAGTTGGAAAGTGTTTCATAATCAATGATTTATGCATGATTGATCTTTCTTGTTTACTTTCAATTGTCTCACAAAATAAAGAATTTCCACAATGAAAAATTTCAAAATAATATTATAATTCAAATGTCAATTAGATTTATTAAAGCATAATTCCATATTAAAACATAAAGCAAAATGTTTAGTTATTAAGAAAATTTTAAGCTTTTCAAAATAATTTAAAAGTAAATACATTGCTTTTACTGTTTGATTCTTAATTATGTTACAAAGTAAAAGGATTTGCCATTGTAAAGAGCCTTGCTGTCCCAACCGGGAATCGAACCCTGGATCTCCGAACTGGGCAGTCGAAGCTCTATCATTGAGATAATACGACGAAATTGCAAGCTCTTATCGTCGAAGCTCTGTAAAGTTTGTATATTCTTATAGATAGCTGACGCAAATGTCTGAAAAAAGGAATGCATTAAGTAAGACAGCCCCAAAATATACTGAAGATAGTAATAATCGCATTGGGTTATACGCTTTTCAGACTTAACTTTGTCATTTTACTTGGACTAGTCTTAAAACTCCGCATCTGTAAAATCATCAGGGGGTGGGGGATGACTACACACTCACACACACACACACACACACACACACACATATATATATATATATATATATATATATATATATATATATACATATGTATATATATATATATATATATATATATATATATATATAAGTACCTCTCTTTTTTTAACTCCTTTATACACTCATATCAATGTTATAAATAAACAAATAATAGCTTACTACAAACTTCTTAAACAAAAATACAATCTCAATTTTCCTTACTTGGTACTCATACCTAAATTCCATAAAACACCTATTTCATTTAGAACAGTTACTATAGGTTTTAATTCATATACCAATGCAGCTGACAAACAACTTCTAATCATACTCAATCAAATTTATGATTATTCTACTGCACAAAAAACACATATAATCAAAAATAGTATATAACTTATTAATAAAATAAAACTAATCCCTTACATACATGATGTAAAAACTTTTGATTTCAAAGACCTATTTAATAATATAGACATTAATGATTTATATAAAGTCATACTTCTTTTATATGAACAATTCACTCAAGCCAAAAACATATCATTTCCAAAATTCAAAACTTTATTAAAGTTCATTCTGTTCAAACAGTATATAGTTCAAGGAAAAAGCATATACAAATTAAATAAAGGAATACCACAGGGAGGTAAATCATCCACCATACTGGCCAACCTTTATCTACATTTTTACGAAAATCAGAACCCATTCAACAGTCATATCATGTACAGATATATTGATGATCTTATTATTATTGGAATTACTAATGAGGCTAATGAATTAAATTTTGATTTCTATCCACCTAATCTACAACTCATTGAAAATGTATATACATCCAACTGGATCAATTTTCTAGACGTTAGTTTAACAATTAAAAATGCAAATACAATAAAATTTAAAATCTATGACAAAACAGAAACTTATAACTTCAAAGTAAATAAACTTCAACATTTCTCTTCCAATCTTTCCAAATCTGTATATAGAAATATTATTAATAACCAGTTATTAAGAATCAAAATGTTAAGCACACCTTGTTACTACAAAGAACATCTTCATAAATTCATCAACACTGTTATCACAAATAACTATCCGCCCAATCTTATTTTTTCTTTTATTAAAACACATTTTAAATTTAAATTCAAAAACTTGGAACAAGTACAGCAACATATTGACAGATCATACTCTAACATTTCTAAATAATTCATAATCTCCATGTCTTCTTCTAACAGTTAAACATTTTGTATAATTCACTGTAACCTGCTTTGAGAAAACTGCTTAGTCAGTAACAAAAATTCACTGTAACCAGTTCAGAGATGGTTGGTAATACACATGCTTTTCCAGAAGTACCACAGTACTAGGGGTAGATATATTATTCATTTTATTTTCATTATATTCTTTTGATATTACTTTATAATACTTTGCATCCTCATTTAAATAATTAGCCACAAGCTAGTGTTACAGAATATTTTATATTCATGTTTGATTTTTTTGTGTATTTGATCCACTTTGTTTTTTCTTCTACGTCGGGCCATTTACATTATTTCTGTAATACATTTTACAGTAGTGTTAACAGAAACGTAGAATCAGCATTAATGAAACATGTATGGCCCTTGATAACGTACATGGTTTCAGAAATGCTTTTCATATTCATTTTATTCCTTTTATTTTCACTAGATTCCATTTATTCAATTTCCAAATTTCTTGCATAGCTCATCGTGCTACACTAGGCTTCTGTTTTGCAATTTATTTACCTTTACCTTCAGTTTACAAGCAATTTTCTTTGGTAATTCTCGGGTATATATATATTACAAGTAATCATAAAAATCTTCTATTATATATATATATATATATATATATATACATATGTATATATATATAATATATATATATATATATATATATATATATATATATATATATATATATATATATATATATATATATATATATACATATATATACACACATTATATATATTAGAAAAATGCAATAATAAAATATTCAAGTGATATTAACATCACCATAGAAGCAAAACCACGGCCATAATGCCGATAAGAGAAAAGAACAACACCGGCCCAAATTCGATGATTAATCAGAATTAAATTCATCTTCAGGTCTGAGTATATTTAATTCTAATTAACCCAAACAACTGCCTGTTTCAGATTGAGCAATAGTACATTACTATAAATGCTCAAACTCAGACTACAGGCATCAAAAGATGAAAAATGAAGAAACATTAAGAAAATTTTTATTACCATGTGGCATGTACCCTTCTTCTTTCACCATGTGTATAAGCAATCAACCTCAACAGCTATATTTGTTATATATATATATATATATATATATATATATATATATATATATATATATATATATATAGTTTATGACAATACAAAGAAATAATAGAGATAAAGACAAAAATTAAAGAGTTAAGAATAGTATTCTCAGTCATGTACATCCTCGTTGCCTTCGATGAATGCCTGAACGAAACACAGCATAGGAAAGAGACACGGCACATGCTCTTTCATAAAATTATCGTTACATTTTCTATATCCTTAATGTTTCAATCATGATTCATATAAACATGAATAATTGATTGTACTGATCTAACTTTTTAGGGCTAGACAAGAATGCCTAGTCAAGTTATTTTTAATAAATAACTGAAAATTGAATATTATTTTTCAAACTTTCTATTTTATATCTTGTGGTGCTGCCATCTGTGCAGATTAAAACAAAATAATAACCCAAACGAAAAGCATAGTTCAGCGTTATAGATTAAACGGTTTTGCTTTTATGGAAAAGTTAACCTGAATAAAAAAATTTTAAACGATATATATATTTTTTAATTTTGTCTATCGGTTGTGTTATAAAATAAATGGATTTTTCTTCCGTAATAGTTAATCAGTTATGTATATGATTAAAAAGGCGTTTAGAATGTAATAATGAAAGTTAATTTATATTTCTCATAGAGTTTCGTCCAGAACAGAGCACCAGGCGCGAAGCGCCTTTAATCTCCAATCTCTAGGTGTGGTTCATATCTTCATACTGTGACATTATTTCATTGGTCCATAGTTGGAGGTTCGAGGTTTTTGATTTATTGTTTTTATTATTTGTCCTAGCTCCTAGTGTGGCAGTTTGTTGCACATTAAAGTTTAAGCAGTTTGGGGGGTTGATGCAGATCTGAGGGTAACCTAGCATTTTAGCAGTTTAGGATTTTAAACATTTTGTAGAAAACCAAAGATCGCGAGTTTTCTTTAATATCAACTGATTAAGGTGGGACGTTCCTAGTACCGAATATCAAAGTTAAGTACCGAGCGGGGTCTCTTACGAGATTTAGCCTTGCGATGATCATAGTCATGCAGATTAAATAATAGTTCATTTGGGACAGATGGCAGATTTTTGTAGAATTTAAGCGCGAACTTTTTGATTTGGGCTCTAACAGTTTTTATTTTGAAGTCTTTCCTAATTACCGAGTTTCTTAAGTATCTAGGGGCTTTCCTTATAATCCTTAGGGTTTTGTTTTGTCTTGTCTCTAATAAGTCTATGGTAGTTTTACAGGCATATCCCCATACGGGTGCTGCATACAGCATTCCCGGCGCGGATGACCGATTTATAAATTAGGAGTTTATTTTGATAACTTAGATTTCCATTTCCTATCATTGGGTATAAGGCTCCTATGGTTATATTCGCTTTTTTGATTATGTTCGTTACGTGCAGTTTCCATGTTAGGTGGGAGTCTATCGTTACACCTAAGTATTTAGTAGATTTTTCCGCTTTTAGGGCATGGTTGTTTATGTACAGAGGAGGCGGAGGTTTACGTTTTCTTGAGAAATAAGTCCAATGACATTTATTGGGATTTATTCGCCATTTTTCCAGCCATGTTTGGAGTTTGTCTAAGTGTTGTTGTAGCTGTCTGTGCATTACTGAGACGTAAGGGTGTTTTGCAAGTATCGCGCTGTCGTCTGCATAGAGTGCCAGCTCCGTGTCTGAGGTCCTGGGAATGTCATTTAGATATATGTTAAAGAGTGTCGGGCCCAGGATGGATCCTTGCGGTACACTACTTTTAATGAGCTTGGGTGTAGATAAGTTATTTTTTACTCTGACTTGAAAGTGTCTGTTATTTAGGTATGAAATTAAAAGTTTGACAAGTGCGTCATGGACTTTTAGAGTGATCAATTTGTAAGCTAATCCACAGTGCCACACTTTATCAAAGGCTTTTTGGATGTCAAGAAAAATCGCAGCTGTGGGTGTCTTATTATTAAAACTAGAAGAAATGTACTCTACCACTCTCAGCAATTGAGGAGTGATGGAGTGTTTTGGCCGAAATCCAAACTGCTCCGGAATGATAATGTCATTCTCACTAAGGTGCGTGTTCAGTCTCTTAAGAATTATTTTCTCAGTAATTTTACTAAGTGCCGGTAACAAACTGATTGGTCTGTAGTTGGCTGGAATTGAGGCATCCTCACCAGGTTTATGGATCGCTATAATTATAGCTTCCTTCCATTCTTTGGGGAAATAATTTAGTTCTAGTATTTTATTTATTAAGATGGTCAAGTAAAATATTATATTTAAGGGTAGGTTTTTTACAGCGATATTCCTGATTTTGTCGTGCCCTGGGCTTTTACGGTTTTTGATAATCTCTACTATCTCTTGCGGGGTGGCTGGGTTAATCTCAGCCGTGACCGGGGAATTCCTGAAATTGTTTAGAGTTTGCCTAACCATTCTTAGGGTGTCCTGACACATTAGATCGTGGTTCGGTTCAAATTGCTTTTCGTAATGCCTAGCAAGCGCCTCTGCCTTTTCTTCGTCTGAGAACGCGATATTAGTGCCATCTATTAGTGGCGGGAGTTTAATTTGAGGTTTTCTGAGTCCTTTAGCGAATTGCCAGAGCGATACGTCTTCCTGGCTGAGGGATTCGATTAATTCTTTATATTGTTGCTGCTTTTCTGCGACAATTTTTTCACTGAGTTTACACGTGAGTCTATTAAGCTCCCTTTTAAGGGTAGGGTCTGTGTTAGCCGGCCATGTCTTACGCATTCTATTTCTCTGTTTAACTAACTGTTTGACATGGTGGGAAAGTGTTGGCATTTTTGATGACTCACGATGTGTTGTGGCAGATGCAATAGCTCTCCTGATTTCTGTTGTGAGTGTGTGCGTGGCAGAGTCAATATCCGCCGTGCTCATAATGTTGGGTACTGTTAAGTGCGACTCGAAAAGTGCTCTTTTGAATACGTTCCAGTTCACCCTCTCTTGTCCCAGAGAGGCTGGAAGGGGAGTGTTCAAATCGAATGTCACCAATACCGGTAGATGATCCGAGTCGAATTTATCCATGGTATCAATTGTGTGAGCGTATTCTATGTTTCTCGTTCGGACAAAGTCTATGAATGAGCCATTGGCACCTGAGAAACAGGTTGGTCTCGACGGTGCAATGATGTCAGTGTAATTTATATTTCGTAAATGTTTTGATGTCAAGAAAACATTAAACGTAATGCCACGACAGTGATGCGAGTGCGGAAACAGTGGACTGAAAAGACACGGACGAGTCGCAAATCCGATAGTAAACGACGAAATGGTACGTCTGTAAGGGGTGATAGACACCTCATCTGCATGGTAGTGATAGACCGCACAGCTTCATCTCGCAGTTGGCAGAACATTGGAGCACTGCTACAGATGTGTCATTGTCTGCTCTAACAATTCGTCCGCGTCTGCTGCACCGTGAACTGCATGCAAGAATTCCTTTTTACAGAATTCCCCTCATGCAAACCATCAATGCCTGTGGCAACAATAGGCTCATCAACATAGACAATGGCGTGCCGACTGGTAGGAAGTCGTCTTTTCCTATAAATCACGCTTTTATATGGGGTACAGTGATGGTCGCACCCACATTAGACGCTATAGCGATGAAAGGCACTTTCCGGAGTGCGTTATCCAACTTCATATTGGACGAATGCCTAGCGTAATGGTCGGTAATCAAATTCTGTTCAATTCAAATTCTGTCTGATTCGATGCCACTTTGTATAATATCACTTATTGCAGCCATGTGGTACATCACCTTATTTGTGTATGGGGCACATTTTACTCATTGGAAATGTTTTTGTATTGGGACAGTATAAAAATTTAAATTTTGTATTTCTTCAAATTTAATGCCCTGAAAATTTTTATCGATTTCATAAAATTATGTTTTATTATATGTGTCTAAGATCAATGTTCTAAGATCAATATTTAAGGAATAAAAGCCCAGTTCAATGTTTTTGGGACACCCTGTATATATATATATATATATATATATATACTATTACGATAAAGTGAGACAAAATAGGATATATCCCAAATAAGCCTGAAAATAAAAGAACTATTCACTACAAAGGAGGAGGCGCAAATGCTGCTCAAATTCCCTAGTAGAATAAATGAATGAAAGTAGAAAAGAACGGGAGTGACCATATAAATTACATAAGAATGATAGGGGTGGATTGCGACACCCCTTTCCCGCTTAAAGCAGCTTTTACAACCCGGGTAACGCTCACGGAACCAACATAATTCCATGGTCAGCCTCCCAAATGTGCGAAAATAAAAGCACCAGAACAGACTCAGAACCAAAGAAGTAAACGAATCCATGAAGGAGAAACATCCGCTAGTCCAACCCGATGGAACGTCTCTTTATATAAGTAAAGTAAAGTATAAGTAAAGTAAGTAAAGTAACTTTACTTATATAAAGAGACGTTCCATCGGGTTGGACTAGCGGATGTTTCTCCTTCATGGATTCGTTTACTTCTTTGGTTCTGAGTCTGTTCTGGTGCTTTTATTTTCGCACATTTGGGAGGCTGACCATGGAATTATGTTGGTTCCGTGAGCGTTACCCGGGTTGTAAAAGCTGCTTTAAGCGGGAAAGGGGTGTCGCAATCCACCCCTAGCATTCTTATGTAATTCATATGGTCACTCCCGTTCTTTTCTACTTCCATTCATATATATATATATATATATATATATATATAATAAAAGTTTGAAAATCCAATGAAAGAATAGGGAGAAGTTTCAACTCAAAAAACCCCAACGTTAAAGGATGCCTTACAAATAAAAGTATCAAACGGAGAAACATCAATCAAGTGGAAAATAAAATGCAAACCTCTAATCATCAAGCTTCAAGCTAAAGACAAACAAAAAACATCAATGGAAAGGAATCGATAAAATAGAATCAAATAAAATCCTAGCACGAAAGCTTTACACTTGGACAAGCCCTAGGCCTAATAATGAATTGTTCATTTCGATAAAACTCTTTGTAAAATCCAAGTATTTTAAAAAAATGAACACAAAATGCATGTTTCTAATATCATTGATAGATTATATCTATAAACACTGAAAATTTGGACAACATGCATAAAGATTGAAAAATAATAGGAAACAAGAATACCTGGGAAAACACTGCATACGTCTGATCCATTGGGGCCTTGAATAAAGAGAACAATGCTGCCAATCTCAAAAATAATATATATATATATATATATATATATATATATATATATATATATATATATATATATATATATATATATATATATATATATATATATATATATATATATATATATATATATAAATATATAAGAAAAAAAGGTTTGAAGATCCAATGAAAGAAAAGTGAGAATCTGTAACACGAAAATTCAATATCTAACAGGCTTACGAAATAAAAGTATAAATCAACAAATCCTCAAGCAAATGGAAAAAGATAAAAAACAAATAAATAAAATAAATATCGAATCAACAAGTCAATTAAAAATATCAAAATACAAAGGTAAGGAATCGAAAAAAGAATATATATATATATATATATATATATATATATATATATATATATATATATATATATATATATATATATATATATATATATATATATATATAAAGGGTGTCCCAAAAACTTTAACCTCGGCTTTTTTTCCTCAAATATCGATCTTAGACATATACAGGGTGTCCCAAAAAACATTGAACTCGGCTTTTATTCCTTAAATATTGATCTTAGACATATATAATAAATTACAAAGTTGCGTAAAAAAAGATACAGAATCTTATGAAATCGATTAAAATTTTCAAGGGAATGAAATTTTCAAGGGAAATACAAAATTTAAATTTTTATGCGACTTCCGTAGAAAAACATTTCCAATGAGTAAAATGTGCCCTATACACTAATAAGGTGATGTACAAAATGTCAGCATTTTATCATAAAAAGTCCCAGAGATATGAAAAGACAAAAATGGTGACTTAAACCACTTTTCGATGCATCGATATGGGTTCTCAGAGGGGAAAAATCATGTCGGCAGATAACGTTTCATGGGTCATACACAAATAACGAAAGAAAACAATGATTGCATGAATAAATAATAATTTTGATATTTATTGGTACAAAAGTATTTACACTGTGTAGAAATAATAACTTTACACAAAGATTACACAGCTTGTTCAAAATGTTTTCCATCCATGCCAATACAGGGCTGCATTCGCCTGATAACACTTCTGTGCATTCGATCAAGTTCTTGTTCGGTCATGTCACGACAACCATCTTGAATGCTTTGTTACAACTCTGCTTTATTTAAGGGAGGAGACAGTTAAACAGTTGTGCGTAAACGACCCCACAAGTAAAATCCATAGGTGTTAAATCAGGCGATCTAGGAGGAAATTTGACTGGCCCATGCAAGCCAATCTGCTTGTCTGGAAATTCGTTATTTAACAAGTGTTTCACAGCTGTAGTATGGTGAGCTGGAGATCCGCCCTGTTGTGAAACCATACATGTGGAAGTACTGTTAGGTGCAGTTCATCCATAAAATCAGCAATAACCGCATTCAGAATCTCATTATCATATCTGTAACTCGCCAGCGTACCATCATACAGTATGGGTCCAAGCAAACGGTTTCTGAAAATACTACACCTACATTCATAGAAAATTGCTTCTGATGATGAATATCACTTACCACGAATGGATTTGTGTCAGACCAAAAGTGCTCATTTTGAAGATTTATGCATCTATCTTGTTTAAAACAGTATTCGTCAGTCCAAATTACGTTTTTCAGGATATAGGGATTCGTATCTTCCTGATTTAGAGCCCACTTACAAAAATTTAGATGACGTTGATAATCTGTTGGCTCCTGTCCTTGCACACCATGAATCTTAAACTGATGCCATTTATTCCGTCTCAGTATTCTCCTCACTGTTGCACGTGTTACGTTCATTTCTGAAGCAGCCGTACGAACACTACTATGTAAATGACTAAAAAAGTAAGCCAAAATGTCAATTTCTACATCAGTTGAGTGATGTCTGGGGCTACCTAGTCCACCTACACGATGTACGCTTCCTCTTTTAACCACTCGTTGCACCAATCAGGAAATAAATCTCCCAGAAGAATGTCGAGAATTGGGAAAAGCACGTTGATATTCCCATTCTGTTTCGTTAGCATTGCGATTGCATAAACTGTACATCATAAGCATTTCAAAAAGTTCTACGTTGCTGTATTGCGACATACTGTCGGTACAGGCTAACTACACTCTCAAAATATAGCAGGAATGTAAAATACTTAAGGGTCGCTCAGACTGCCGGGCTGCGCGCGCTACGCTTGCGTAAGCGAAGCGATTTATCAATGGCAGAACAAAAACATCTTTCTCATGTGATGATGCGTCTGTTGCGATTGTGTGACGTATTGATCAGAGGTAGATATTTGCATATGCTTACATTTCGAAGCTGTTTTTATGTTCATTTTGATTGTGCCATTTCCAAGTTTTATTCTGTAATTAATCATGTAAAATTTTAAGGTAATTTTCAGGAAGCATATTTTTGAAAAATTGTAAATAAATCTAAAGATAAGAGTCAGATATTATTTGCCTATGATGCATTTCTGCGTTGCGTCATTTGTACTCTTGTTGTAAACAGTTACATTTTAATTTGTGATTAATCCCTCACCAACTTTGTTTAAGCATATCTATGGGACTTTTTATGATAAAATGCTAAAATTTTGAACATCACCTTATTAGTGTATGGGGCGCATTTTACTTATTGGAAATGTTTCTGTACGGGGGCCTTATAAAAATTTAAATTTTGTACTTCTTCAAATTTAATCCCCTGAAAATGTTCATCAATTTCATAAAATTATGTACCTCTTCTAACGCAACTTTGTAATTTATTACATATGTCTAAGATCAATATTTAAGGAATAAAAGCCGAGGTCATTGTTTGTGGGGCACCCTGTATATATATATATATATATAATTGAAAATTTTTATTTTACTTGTATTATATATAACTGAGATTGATCAACAGGTTGTTCGTAAATTGTTTTGACAAAATAAGAGGGGTGATAGTACCCATCAAGGGTAACAATGTTTACTCTGAAACCAAGGGTCGAATTCCATCCTGAGTGTCAGAAAAGAGTAACTTCGAAATACGTCCAACAAGCACAAGTCATGAGCCGTGTGGTTGTTACAAGCAGGAGTCATGTGGTTGTTACAAGCAAGAGCCATGTGGTTGTTGCAAGCAGGAACCATGTGGTTGTTGCAAGCAAGAGCTATGTGGTATGATGGAATCCCAGCACACTTTTCCTGTGCAGTCTGACACTTCTTGAATGCCACATATCCCGAACGATGGATTGGACGTAGTTTATCTGTAGCTTGGCCTTCACGCTCACCGGATCTTAACCCACTGGACTTTTGCTTCTGGGGGCACATAAAATCGTTGGTGTACGAGACGCCTGTGGACTCAGTAGAAAATCTCGTTGTAAGAATCGTTGTTGCAGTGGACAGGATAAACACGATACCAGATGTCATCGAGAGGGTGCACCAATCGTTCATTCGCCCGCAGGAATTGTGCAATGGCACCCTGGGCAGTCACTTTGAGCATTTACTTTGAGTCTTTCTCTGGTGTAAATAAATGGGATTGTACAACTTATGATTACGTTATTTCTCCTAATTTTCACTGTTGAATCTTTAACTTTACGCTTTTCTGACACTCAGTATGAAATGGAACCCTAAATTCCATAGTAAATATTGTTCGTCTTGATGTATTAAATAGAAATGAAAGCTTTTTAAAGACTATTATTAATTTTCAGCAATCTATTTCATTTTTCTGGCAACCCAGGGCCCATTATCTACAGATATACGAAATAGAAGCGATAATACTTTCAGAACTTTTTATTCCTCTTATTTTCTGTTTTAGGTTCCTTTTCAGCGGACTTCTGTAATTTTTAAAGCATCTTTATACTGGTAGCATTGAAATCTGTAAATTATTATGTAGAAAAAGAAAGATTCCTTTTATAATAGAATCTGTGGTGCTGCCATCTACTGAGAACTTATGAAAGTATATGAAATTTGATACACATTGTAAAATACCTAAGGACAGAGCAATACGTATTTGTGTACTATAACCTTTTCTCTCGTTTTTTTATGATAAAAATTTTACATTGAAACACAATACTGTTATTTTACTATTTACAATTTAATAGTATATTAATAATTTAATACAATAAAAACAGTTTTTAAGTAAAGCAGAAATTAAAATGCAACTGTATTTATGAAAATTGCTAGGCTTGTGCTGCCATCTATTAACAATTTGCGATTTGAAAATTCATTTTTAAATGTCTCAAATGATTTTATAAATTAAATTCATATCCTCGAGCCCACATTACAGTATAGGCATGGAGGCATTTGTCAAAGGTTCGTCCATATTCTGGGTCCTAAAACATGTACAAAATTAGAATTATTCTCTTTTTATCATGATAAAATTTGATTTTGAACAAAAGTGATTGCGTAGATTTAATAGTTTACTTTTTTAAATAAGTGCCCTTAAATCAGTAGTGACGGCTTTTATTTTTTATTATTTATTCCACCAGAGAGAAAATTTATTTTTTAATCTCATAGAAAACAAACTTTAGTACAGCGATTTAAAATTTTTAACTAGCGTTTTCATAGTAAATTCGTACTTTCATTTGCAGTGGCGGATTTACAATACATTTTTTTCACCAAACTCGGCGACATTTCGCCTAATCTGGTACCCATGTCACTAAACTGTCGCTAAGTTCTGGCGGCCCTACTTTCAGGTAACAAAAAACGGTTCACGCGGTTAGAATGGCTGAAAGAGTGTTTTCTCCTTGTGAGGAATCAGTAACACATGTTACATTTTCACAACAGTAGTCAGATCCCATCCTTACTCAAATGTATAAAATACATAGCTTTTTTTCAATCACAAGTAAAACTTATAACACTTTTGCTACTCGCTGCGGGTTCGAGTCGGAAAATTTCTCTTCTGCGAGTTTGGGTCGAATTGCGTGTCGAAAAATTTCTCATTTGCGAGTTTGGGTCGGGTTGCGTGTCGAAAAATTTCTCTTTTGCGAATTTGGGTCGAGTTGAGTGTCGACAAATTTCTCTTTTATGAGTTTGAGTCGGTTTGCGTGTCGCCAAATTTATCTACTGCGAATTCGGGTCGTGTTGTTGGTTGACAGTTTTCTTTGTTTCGGGTGCAGATTTATATTCTATTGACGAGTAGCGAGCGAACCTCCCTTCTTGAGTCACTTCAATGTCAATATATTTGAAAGAGCATCTCTTTAGAACTGCCCATCCGATTTTGATAAAATTTGATTTCTGATCAGTGGTTTATGTGTAGAGTGACTTAAAAAAAAAAGAAATTCTAAATCGAACAATTTTGACTGGAATTTGGGAGGGTGATGAGGGGTGAATCATAAATCTAATCTCTGCCTTTCTCGGCACAGTTGCATTGTTGGAAAGGAGTGATAAAAAATCCTCTCAGGTTCTTATTGTCGGGTGCATTTGTAAACAAATCTTTAGTCAGTTGGGGCGTTTTCAACCTTTTTAACGAATTCTCTATCGGCCTGCCTCCCTCCCAGGTAACACACATACGGTATTATAACCGTTGATACGTTATATTTTCGTATGTGTTATACGATAAACGGTAATACATCGGTTATAATACCGTTATGAGTAAACGGTATATAAAAATACCGTATATCATACGTATGAATTACCGTGTATGAACATACCGTATGTAGAAATACCGTTTTAAATACGTATGTATTACTGTTTATTTTACATTAAAATAACCGTTTTTATTACATTAAAAATACCAATTTATCATACGTAAAAATAACCATTAACGCTCCCCTCTTGCTCAAATCCTCTTTCAGCTTTGTTCTCGAACCCTTTTCCCAAAGGCATTTTTATGTATTACCGTTTAAAATACATTATAAATACCGTTTATCATACGTTATAAATACCGTTTATATTACATTAAAATTACCATTTTTCATACGTAAAAATAACCATTAACGCTCCCCCTTGCTCAAATCCTCTTTCAGCTTTGTTCTCGAACCCTTTTCCCCAAGGCATTTTCATGTATCCCTTCTTGTTTATCTTCACCCTCCCAAGTTCTAACCCCGCCGTGACGTCACGCAGTTCTGGAAGCTTCCAGAACGGACTCATTTCTACCTCAGGGGACGAAGCCATAAGCTTCGTGTATCTGGCAACACTGACTGCAGTCATTACTTCCCATTCCCGCCATGTTTGTAGGTTGGTATCTTGAACTTGATTTTCCCGTGTTAGGTTAGTGTTAGGTTAACATGTTGCTTAATTTATATAACTTATTTAATTATATTTAGCTTTAACTTTTATTTTATTTTATATATCTTCCTAGCTTTGTTGTATGTATGCACATATTGCTTTAAAAGCAAACGGGAAAAGTGCATGTTTTCAGCATCGTGGTATGTGCATCCATGCTCGCATTTAATACTATCTAAGCGGAGATTAAATGAAAACGTGGTCCGAGATTGCATTTGTTGTCATGCATGCATGTTTATTTCAAATATTGTAAAATCAGAAATTATTCTTTTACATGTTTTTATGTATTTTAAACTTAAAGATGGTATAACTTAAATTTTAAACTTAACTTAGATTTTAAATTTAAAGATGGTAATAGGCTGCAACCTGAAAATGCAGAACGCTTAATTTTCCTGTACCGTAACTTACCTCTAACTTTGATTACAAAGAATAATTAGTTTGTTTTTAAACAATATTTCATATGGTGTAAAACTTAAGAAATTAAAATACTGCCAAATTGAATATTCATCCAAGGGTCATTCCGAGTCAAATCAACCAATGATCTGAACCTTGACATCATGGAAAATGATAATTTTTGGTACAATAGTAGTACCAGTGAAGCTGACAAAAACTGTAAATATTAGATTTTTTGGGCTCTTAGTTTTCAGTTATTGACTTTCTTAAAAGCGAAATTTGGCAAAAAAAAAAAGTATTTGACCTAGAGATCTCAAATTGGTGTCATTTTTTTTTCTTTTAATGGGTCTTAATTTGATATGACTATGCTATTCTCTAAAAACAATTTCTCTTTTAGTTTGTAATTATTTCAGAAACTCCAATTTTAAAAAAGAGTTAAATACCATAATCATGTTGTATATCAAATTAAGGTCCATCGAAAACAAAAGACTGCACTAATTTGAACTCTCTTGGTCAAATAGTTTTTGATCTACCACTGTTTAAAGATTTCAAAACTTTACCAGATTTGGCTTTTTTAAAAAAGTGAATAACTGAAAATCTAAAAGCGCAAAAAATATGAAATTTTACGGTGTTTTTAAACTTTACTGGTACTATCACTGTACCAAACATGATCAATTTTTTAGATATCAAGGTTCAAACCATTAAGTGATTTGACACAAAATGACATGCATTTAGTACATAACTCATTAGCCAGTTTTTTCATACATTCAGCCCACATATGTTCTCAATTTTTACAATTTGCTACACACTTAATATTCAGGATGGCCACTCAACCGGGAAAAGTCAGGGAATTTTGTGAAAATTCTGTTTTTTTTTTTGTTTTTTTAATACTAGTTGTCCTTATAAAAACAGGACTGCCCAGTTTGTATGCCATTTTCGAAAAATTTCGCCAAGTATTATGCTGTACTCGTAACTTCTAAATAAAGGCTGCCATGTGTCCATTTGATTCCGTATAAAAACAAAAATGCAGAGTTTGTGCTCCATTTTGGACAACTGTTGCCAAGAATATTATATACATTTTACAATATTTTTTCTATTTTAATGACATTCTTTTGACATTGCTGAATTGACATTAATTATTCAATGGCTGTGGCTTGTTACAGTGTAGTTTTTGCATATCTTTAATGTCTGTCATTGTGAACAATTTGCAATGCCCATATTTAAGGACATCAGTTTAGACTATTTCTTTTTATTTCTTCAGTGAAAAAAAACATTAAATTCTTTTAAATATTTCAGTAGTTCAATTTTGCTGCATTTACATGTATTTTTTATTAAAAATGTCAAAATTTATTTGTAAAAACAAAAAATGTGTATTTTTTTCTCCTGATTTAATATAACTTTTTTTTTTAATAGTGGAGTAATTGTTAAGATTCTTTAATCAAATTTGTAACTAAATAGGGATGTGCACGCATTTTATGTTAAAATTACTGGTCTGGAATTTCTTTTCAATTCACCTGGAAAAGTCGGGGAATTTCAATGTGTCTGAAGAGTGGCCACCCTGATATTTCACATGCCACTCAATTTAATTTTATATTTACAATTATAATTACAAAACGTTCAAGAATTTTAAAATAAGTTCTTCTCCAAACTGAGTGAAGATAATTTCATTTCTTCCTTGCTCAAGAGTACAAACTCTCCCAGTTGCAGTAACAGGCTCTACTTTTTGCAAAATGGTCTCACCTGGCCCATTCAATACGTCACTCGGTTGAGGATGAAAGTAAGAAAAGGTCCCTTAGGATGTAGGAAGCTTACTTTATAGTCGCTCGTAACATTATTCTTCTCAAGAATACATGCAAGCCACAAAGATCCTTTATAGACTATATAGTGCCAAATCCAGATTCAATTTTTACTAAATTAGTTGGTGTAATATAGTCGAATGCTGTCACACGTTCAGTAAACCGGTGTTCACTACAGTAATAATGCTTAACAAGAAGCCAATTTTCAGAAATTGGGAAAAAAGAATGAAGTTTTTGAGTACAGCACAGTTGATGAGTATGAAGAAGTTAAAGAAATACTGTCGCCACAGTTGAATGACTTTAAGGCAATCATGGGTACTCAAAAACTTCATTCTTTCTACCCAATTTCTGAAAATATACTTCATGTTAAGCATAATTACTGTAGTGAACACCAATTTACTGAACGTGTGACAGCATTAGACTATATTACACCAACTAATTAAGCAAAAATTGAATCTGGATTTGTCACTATACTCTATAAAGGATCTTGGTAGCTTGCATGTATTCTTGAAAAGACGAGCGACTATATAGTTAGCTTCCTACATCCTAAAGGACCTTCTCCTTCTTTCTTTTATCCTCAACCAAGTGACGTATTGAATATTTGAATGTGCTAGGTGAGACCATTTCGCAAAAAGTAGAGCCTGATACTGCAACTGGGAGAGTTTGTACTCTTGAGCAAGGAAGAGATGAAATTGTCTTCACTTGTTTGGAGAAGTACTTATTTTAAAAGTTCTTGAAAAGTAACGTTTTGTAACTGATTGTAAATACAAAATTAAATTTTGAGTGACATATGTGAAATATTAAGTGTGTAGCAAATTGTTAAAATTGAAAAGAACATATGTGGGCTGAATGTTTAAAACAACTGGTTAATGAGTTATGTACTAAGTATATGTTATTCCGTGTCAAATCAATTAATGGTTTGAACCTTGATACCTCAGAAATCGATCATTTTTGGTACAGTGATAGTACCAGTAAAGTTTACAAAAACTGTAAAATTTCAGATTTTGGGGGCTTTTAGATTTTCAGTTATTTACTTTTATTAAAGACATTAAGGGACTATTTGTGTGCCAAATTTCATAGTCGGTCGTTAAGGGGTTCCTATGGAAATTAAATTTTTTGCAATTTAGCTAATTTCACTTATAGTTTAATACAAAAAAAAAAATAATTTTCATAGGAACCCATTGGCTTCCCATTATGAAACTTGGCATACAAGTAGTCCATAAAGCATATATTTTTTTTTCAAAAAAATTAAAAGGGGTGTTTTTGAGATTTAAAAAAAAAAATTTTGAAGCTTTTCAAAAAATTCAAATTTGAAATAGCATAGTCATGTTATATATCAAATTAAGACTCATTAAAAGCAAAAGAAAATAACACTAATTTAAGCTCTCTAGGTTAAATAGTAAGTCTCATTTATAAGCATTTAAAAAACGATATTTCAGTATAATTTTTTTAAATACATGATTTGGAAGAATTAAAAAATATATATATACTAGGAAGAAATTTTAAAATAATATGCTACTTAGGACAAATTTAAAAAAAAAGTTGATACTGGGGTGAAATGTTAAAAAACACAATACTAAATTAAAATAATTTGATACTTTTAAGAAAATAAAAAAAAATACCTGGAAGAAGTTAAAAAAGCCTTATACTTAAAAGAAAATAAACATGATACGTACAAGAAATAAAAACACAATTCTGGGAATTTTTTTAAAAACATTAAACACAATATTATATTTCATAATGTAGTAGATTATAATTTTTGCAATTTTTAGAAATAATTGTGAAACAGTTTGTGTTCTGTGTATCTAGAAACATGTTCTACTTGGGCTCTGTGCCCTTACTCACTGTTTTCACGCTTAAAAATCATCACAGTTGCATGATACCACCATTGATCAGAGATGTGTAGTTTTAGCATGCTAAATTAAAATTTAAAATAGCCTATAATTGTAATTTAAAATAGCCTATAAACTTAATTACAATATTATTAATATTGTTTTTTTATATATTTTTAGTATTGAAGTTTACTTTTAAAAAATTAACTCTTTAAAAATTGCAAAAATTTTTTAAGTATTATGTGTTTTAATATATCCCAAAATTTTATTCTGTATTTTTAAGTTATTTTCAATTTAAAATAGCTTATCTTTTAGATTTAAAATTATATTTCATAATGTAGTAGATTATAATTTTTGCAATATTTAGAAATAATTAGAATTAAAAATATATTTAAATATAAACTGAAAATAAAGGAAAAAAACATTTTTGCATTAAAATTATTGTATTAACAATATATAATATAAATTAAAATAAAAATTTTATTACATATGAACAGAGTGATTCTATAGTATTGTGAATTTTGCATATATGACACATTTGATATATCGTATCTTTGTAAAAATATGATTTAGATGAATGTATTTTAAATTTTAAAGATACTGTTTCAGATTGTGTTGATTTCAAATTTATAAATTCAAGTACATTATTGAAATCAACGCAATCTGAAAATTTGGCATCTATTATAAAAATATATTCACCTGACTCAATATGTTTGTTTTACAAAGATGCATAAAACTTTGTAAATATCATGTCTGCAACATGCACTATTCTGTGGAGTTGTCCAATGTGTGATAAATATGTATATAAACACGTAATAAATACGTGTAGAAACACAATATAAACACGTAATAAATACGTGTAGAAACACAATATAAACATGTAATAAATACATGTAGAAACACAATATAAATATGTATGGGAATACATTATAAATGCGTATGGGAACGCATAAATACATATGGGAACACGTTATAAACATGTATGTGGATATACGTAAGAAACACGTATGTGAATATACGTAATATACACGTATATGATATGTAATAAACATGTATCTGGATACGTAATAATAACGTATGTGGATATACGTAATATACACGTATGTGATACATAATTAACATGTATCTGGATACGTAATAATAACATATGTGGATATACATAATAATAACGTATGTGGATACGTAATATACACGTATGTAGATACGTAATAATAATGTATGTGGGTATACGTAATAATAACGTATGTGGATATACGTAATAATAACGTATATGGATACGTAATAAACACGTATGTGCATATACGTAATAATAACGTATGTGAATATACGTAATATTAACGTATAAGGATACGTAATAATAATGTATAAGGATACGTAATAATAACCTTTTTTATAACGGTTGGTATACCGTATTCTAACGTACCATTTTTGCGTAATAATTACGTATGGCCTGACACGTAAAGATTACGTATTGCTTGATACGTAAGAATTACGTATTTGTGCTACCTGGGCTCTTATAAATGTTTTTTAAATTGCGAATACAATCGAGAAGATATAGTTTTGCTATTAACATATTTAACCCAATAAACTTAAAATTCAACGTATAATAGTTCTGTATATATGTTATATCAAAGTTGTTATCAAAGTGATCGTATAAAATCTGATGCCTGTGACTATTTACCTGCCTCTGACTGTTACTGTAATCACTTCAGGTGCAGGGTCGGGGTTTGTACTTAGTTAAAAAAAGTACGAATCTGCAAGATGAGTTAAAATGTTTATTTGCATCAGGTGTACTGTCTTGGGAGTTCTTTGTCCACCTATCGTAATTTCACATGTGAGGTTTCTGACCGGGTCAGGTTCGTACTTGAGTTGAATAAAATTCGCGCCCCCAAGATTTCTTTTGAAAACTTTCGAAGTAACGAATTGCCTGTCGAAAATCCAGACCATCCGACTCGTCCGAGGACTAAGAGCAAACGTTTGAATTTGTGAAGTGCACGAAACTGGGCCAGTTTCGTACATGGTAAAAAAAAAATTGGTTCTTCGGATTTCTGTTAGATTGTTTCCAAGCATCGTATTTACTGTCCTGGGGGTCATAAGCGACCGCTCAAACAGCTTAAAGTAAATTCACGTGATATTTTTGGCCGGTCCGTGTTTACATTTATTTTTTAAAAATTCGTATTCTCGGATTTCTGTTAAATGGTATCTTAGCATCGATTAATTCACCTACCGTAAATATCCAGCCACATATTTTGCTACCGTTAACCTTTGGGTCGGTCGTGTGGTCTGGGTCTTCAACCTACCGTAAATCCGCATTTGAGGTTTCAGGCCAGCCCGACTTCTTAGTTTGAAAGGAAATCGTGTCCTATGGATTACTGTTGAGAAGTTTTGCAGCATTGGATCAACTGCCTGAGGGTTCCAATTAGTCCGCTTATCGTAAATTTATATCCTAGGTTTAGGGGTTAGGCCGGGTTCGTACGTAGTTTTTGGGCATTCTGGTTAGCCCCTATTTGCAATCCGAGGGGGAGGATTTGAGTCCTAATAACAGCCGTTTCACACGCACTTCGCACGTTTTCAGAGGCTAGTGGTCACTAAATGTGACACCTACATACTTAACAAGAAAGCTCAATCATGCTTAAAGCATTGATTATGAAACACTTTCCAAATTCAATGCAATTTTATTTAAACATGTCTAAAATGCAATACATTCCTCGGTAATATTTTAAAACTTATCACAATACTACATTAATTTATTATATTTGAAACCTTAAACCTTCATCGAAAAAAATTAACTTCATTCAAATGACGGCAGTAAAATATAAATTGCCTGGTTTAAACATCTCTAAAATGTGATACATTCCTCGGTAATAATTTTAGAATTATCATAATACTACGATAATTTATTATATTTGAAAACTTTATCGAAAACAACTGAAATTCATTCAAATGACATCATAAAAAAATAACACGCCTGGCTCTCTCTATAAAAGCAACATTTCATTCATAAATAATTCCCCCATTCATGTCATTCATCACAATACTATAATAATTTATATTATTTAAAAATTACGACCATGGAGCTACAAGTAAGTAAAACTCTATGCGTAAAACTTCATCGAAAATTATCGTCCTTCTCTTTCTAAAATCAATGAATATTTCATTCATATCAGCCATGCAGACTCCATGGACTAAATGATTTTATGTTAAAGAATTACAGCGATTCTAATACAACTCATTCTACATATTTTGCTGTTTACATTTTACATAGGTGAAAAATAGGCTTAATAGTAGAAATAATCAAATTTGGATGAGCATTTAAACTGAAATATATTGTCATTGCGTTGTTAAAGAATGTACATGCACAGAATTTAGGCAAAAATAAAGTAGTTTTAGGACGGATACAACACTCAATATGAATTAAAAAGAACTTTAAAAATCACGATTTTGAGACAAGATGGATGCCATATATCATTTTGAAGTGGGTCATGTGATCGTTTCATATCATGGACACGTGATCGCTTCATATAAGAGGTGTTATTATTATTTTAATTTTTATTTAAAAAACTACTGAATATATTTCGCTGAATTTTTTTTTATATATTTTATGGAACAATTTGAATATTGCCTAAAATTTTCAAAGCAATTTGTGAATTTTAAATCCGCTTAAAAAATGCTTGAAAAATTAGGTCGCATAGGGCTCAATGTATTCCATTTTTTCAACCCGGGTTCAATCCAAAACTAATTGGGTGATATTATTCATTTATATTCCCATAGGTCCTAGAGACCGTCTGAACAACATACTAAAATTTCATTTTGATTAAGTCATTTTTACGGCAGTTATCGTGCTAACGGACAGACAGACAGACAGACAGACAGAATGAACAAAGTCATAAACACTTTTCAACTTTGTTGTAAAGTGTTAATAAAAACACCAGCTTTAACTGTTGGTGCCTAAAGGATATCATATTGCATATTAGTTGTTTTTGAGAGGTAACCTTGTTGTAAATTTCTTTTTAAATCCCTTTGCTTCGCCTGCTCTAATTCGAATTTTGAATTTTTTAATTTTTTCGTTGATTTAAAAGCAAATGAGACAAAAACCCAGATTCTGGCTTCAGTGGAAATGCTGGATCATTTTAAAAAGTTATTTTGAATATTCTAATTATTCCTTTGCATTGTCACCCCTGATTCGGATTTTCAAAATATTATATTTTATTCTTTGATATGGAAGTTGAGTAGAATCGAATGACACCAAGACCAAGTTTCTATAGTTACTTAGGAAGTTCTCGATAATTTTGATACATAACCCACTAACTCAGTTCAGTGCACATTTATTTATTTATTTATTCAATTTACGTGGCAACTGCAGATAATATCCAATTACAGTAACCACAAGACATAAAAGTATATAACATAAAGTGCAAGAATACTAAATAGTAAACATGTCATGCACATTAAAACAGGCATTTTTAAATTGGATGGAATCAAAATAAAAATATCAATATCAGTACAATATGTAATAAGGAGATCAACAAATATATAGGCAGAAAATCTCTTAATGTAATTGTGTTTAATAGTAGTATTCAGGAACATTATTTTTTACCTAGTGTTGGTAACATGTATATGGAACTCCAAGCAAGAAAGGAAAATTAGACAATCGATAGTATTATTTAAAACTATAGTAATACAAGAAGCAAGACCATTTTCTTCTTTTTTTCGAAATGAATTTTTGCCGAAGTTGACTGGTATGCATATGAAATTGATCGGAAATAATCAGAAATTCTGTAATACGTAAATATTTATTTTGAACTACTTCGATTTGTTGAGAAAGCAGATTGTAAATAGGATTCCAGATCATAGAACAATATTTTACAATAAGTTTAACAAAAGTTTTATAGAGACAAATAATAGTATCAGCCCTGACAAAAACATGAGATCGCCTTAAGTTTTTGATAGGCTCTTTTAACAGTGTTATCATTAAAATATATTATATAGATGACTGCTTTTCTACCATATTTTATTATATTGTTTACTTTATAATAATAATATATAATATACGAAGATAAATAAGAGATATGATGTATCTTGCTGCACAGTTTTAAAAATATCATCTTGGATTATCCTGGTAAAAATTTGCATATTGTGGCAGGCTAATATTTGTTGAACGTGCCATGCGTAGTGTTATTACGTAACAGATGCGATAACCTTTGGTATTTATCAGTTACTTTATGGATAATATGACAAGACAGATTGCACTTTAGCGTGCAGCAAACGGCGCATTCTATCTAACGGATTCTAAATTGCTTTTTAGTACTTTTGAGAAAATACTCGGAAAAGGGTATAGTTAATGAACAAAAGAATAGAACTAGGATTTTAGTTAAATATATTATATGTTATATTTATTAAATAATCCTGACATTTCTCAAATGTATCACGCATTTTCTTCTGTTTCTCTTCTCATATCTCCAATTTAAATATATTCTTGAAACAAAATGTTTACGATTAAAATTGAAACATTAATCTTTATAGTTTACACTGTTAAAAATATGCATCAAGCTGCCAGATAGGAAGTTTACTTATTATATATATATATATATATACACACACACACACACACACACACATATATATATATATATATATATATATATATATATATATACATAATATTAAAATAGTAAATCCAATGGTAGAATGGAAGAAGTAACTCATAATACACTATCTTAAAAATATTTTTAAGTCTACAGAATACAATGAAATAAAATGAAATTCAACATAAAAGAGGAAATTATAATACATATTACAGTTCGAAAAGCTAAAGATAATCAACAAAAGTCAATGGAGAGGAATCGAAAAAAGGAATACCAAAATAATCAAACATTAAAGCTTGCACGTGGAAGAGCGCTAGGCTTAAGTATAGTTCATTTCGATAAAATTCATTATCGAGTCCTAATATTTTAAGCGAAATGAACACAAAAATGCTTGTTTCTGAAACACAAGATAGATTTTATCTATAAACATGTATTATATATATATATATATATATATATATATATATATATAATAAAAATATAATATGGAAATCCAATGATAGAATAGAGAGAGGTTGTAACTCAAGAAACCCTAACTTAAAATATGCCTTCAAATTAAAAAGAAGTATCAAATAGAGAATCATCAATCATGAAGAAAATAAAATGCATATTTCTAGTCATTAAGCTAAAGGTAATCAACAAATATCAATGGTGTAGATTCGAAAATAGACAAACTAAAAATATCCAAACTATACACGCCGATAAGCACTGGGCCTAAAAAATTATTAATTTCGAAAAAATTATTTTTCAAGTCCAAGTATCTTATCAAAATAAACACAAAATATGCTTGTTTCTGAAATAAGAGAAAAATTATATTTATAAATTCTTATTACCTGGACTATAAGCATAAAGTTTGAAAAATTATATAGGAAACAAGAATACCTGAAATACACTGTAAACGTCCAATCCATTCGTGCAATAAATGAAGAGATCAATTATTGACAATCGCAAAAGATAAAAGTAGAGATCGACTGTTTCCAATCGTGAGAAATAAATAACAGTATTGCGAAAAGGCGATAAAATGTGATATATTCTACAGTAAAAGCTACAAAATAGAGAGGCGTGTAATATAATAGAAAACTTAGAGTCTAAAATATAAGGGGATGTAAATACACATTGTAAAGTTTATTCAAGAGAATGTTGATGTTTGGCTAATATAAGATACTAAGGAGATAATATTCAGCTAATCCAAACTTTTTAATTATACCATTTACTAAATATGTGGGATATTTATATAATTTATTGGTAATTTTTATGTTATTAATGTGCATAGCATGAAATTGGTTATCTGATAATCTATAAATTCTAAAAAGTTGATTAAGTATAATATTTCTAAACAATTGAATAAAGTTGCAGGAATTAAATGGTAATATATTATTAATGTTAAATTTAAAATATTCTTTTTTATCATATAAATTCGTAACTGTCCCATTAGTAGGTTCAATAATTAGATTTAAATCCAAAAAAATAATATTATTACTAATAGCGACTTCATTAGGAATTAATTCCAAATTATCCGGATAGAAATCTATATTAATGACATAGTCTTCAACAAATCAGATCATCAACATATCTGTAAATTTTATTATCTGTAGAAGTAAAAGATTTTTCTTAATGATAAAGGTATAAATTAACTAACATACTGCTACTACAGCCACCTTGTGGAACCCCTGAGACTTGTAAATATAATTTATTAACTTGAAATATATAATTATTGAAAGAACAAAGTGGAGAAATTTAGGAAAATTGGTAAATATAGTATGAGTAGATTGATTAGTAATATGAGCATTATATAGAGCTGAAATTACATAAAAATGATCAGAGATCTTAATATTATTAAAAAGTTCTTTAAAATGAAAAGTTTGAAATCCAATTAGTTTACCTAGTGATGCAAATTTATTTTTTAATTCTTTACTATTATTTAGAAAAAGGTAGTTATTACTAGAATAACGTAAACTATCATTTAGTACATTTAAATAATTTAGTATATATATTTTTATATTTTAGTATATATATTTTAAACGCTGGGTACATTTTCTAGTACATAGTGTGTGTAATATTTTTATACTGCAATATCAAAATCGGGTACTTTGGCTCTTCAAAACACGAAAAGCATACCTTTTTTAATCGGGTTTTCAAGTTAATTATTTTATATTTTAATCTTAAAATTGGAGAAGTCTGAAAATTCGTCTATTAATCTTATGAACAACACCAGTCAAGTTCCCTTAAACATATTATATATTTAACACATTATATAATTTTTAGAAATTCACTAAAATTTGTGTATTAATCGTATGGATTCAATTCAAAGTTTGGGTAAAATATATCTTTTCGATCCTTCGACTGTTGTTAAGATCGAAAGTGTATAATTATATTTTCGGCCTCTTAACAATTTTACTCGATTCGTTTTTTTTCTATAATTTATATTTTTGGGATGCAATAATGATCTAATGTTAAAAATCCACGCATAGAATGTTCTGTTAAGCTTACTTCAATGACATTACGCTACTTATATAAACTTAAATTATTTTTTATTGTGGCAAATCACAACACTGGTTTATTGCTTATTCAAAATTTAATAATTTTTAAAAATCATTAAGTACTTTTTATTTAAATTTTAATCATTTAAATTTTTATCTTTAATTAGCCTAAATTATCCTTTTCCAAATTATATTATTCGAAATTAATTATTTTATTCAAAATTATTTATTAAAATGCTTCAATAAAACTAAATTCATAGATCATTAATTGTAATGGTTTTCATGCTAACTATAGTATGCCAAAATAATCTATCCGACGCCCACTCTAGGAACTCCATGTTCCGAGCGCAAAGTTTGTATTTTTAGGAAGTGGAGACGGTTCGAACAGTGTCATCCAATCAGACTCTGCCACAGCTTAGCGCGCAATTTTCTCTTTGTGTTCGACCAACGATGGCCGACTTTTAAAAATGTGTTGAGTGTAGAGGTGTATCGTGTAGTGGGAGTCCCTTCGGGGGCTTCCCTTATCCTTATCTTATCTTTGACCCAGCCATTTTATGTAAGTTTTTTTATTATCTTTTCAATGGAATGTCCCAACATTTAAAAAATACTAAATATTATTCTTGATGATCAAATAATTGAGAAACGACCAAAAATGAGGTGATATTTTTATGGAAGAGAACTATACTTTTGTAAAAGAAAAAAAAGGGGGACTTTACATGCTCCTTCCTAGCCTTTTGTATGAAAGTGACTGCAATATTCATAATTGTGTTTTTATTGAGAGATAATTATAATGCAATACGGTTAAGTGATTTGTTCAAGCAGTGATCTATATCAAAATGAGTTGGCTGGATTGCAGTGTGATGAAAGAAACTTTGTACATCTTCAAAAAACTTTATACTTGAACAACATGCAGTAAAATTGGAATTCCACTTATTTGTGATAATGATGAAGAGTTCTATTTAATAATATTAAGTTTCTCTTTGTATTTTGCATCTTAATACTGACTTGAAGTGAATTTGTTATAGAAAAAAACATTTGTTCGAACATCATATGAAAACTGATTATTAATTTTTTTTTATTCCTTGCTGAATTAATAGAATAGAATTTGATGATTTTTCAAAAGGAGATGTCTTGATTATATTGATTACAAAAGCAACAATCATTCATAAAACCCATAGTGCAATTTACAGCTAAGAACAATATTTGTAGTTGTCGTTGAACATTCTGGATTTTTCTTAGGTATCACACAATATTTTTTTGGTGATGAAAGAAACTGCTTGCTACATAATTTGAATTATAATTATTCCTTTTATTTTTATTTTTATTTACAGGTACAGGATTCCAGGTAAGACATTCAGAAAAATATTATTTGGACATGTATTAAAAATTGTGTGTATTTTGTAATTTTAAGGCACCCATATGCAAAATGGTTATACAATTTATACTTGCATTTTCATAACACTTTGCTTTGTATTTTATATTCTAAATTTTATTTTCCCACTAAACGGTCCCAATTCATTAAGTATTTAACATTTTCATTTAATCATTTTCTTTTTTTTTACTGCATGTGGGTGACCGATCAAATCAGGAGATGTTATATAGCTGCTTAATTAAACATTTATCAATTAATTAAATCCCCCTTAAGCAGTTGTATCACAATAATTTTAAACACCGTTAGTTCGAAAGTCAAAGTTAATTAATGCACGACGTTTAGGATGGCGGCACCAGATGGCGGCATTAGCACCCGGGCAATACAGGATGGAGGCATAAATCTGCCGTGAATGGAAATTTTTCTTCTTAAAATAACTAAAAATCTAATTCATATTTTAAAAATATCTCACGGAGTCGTATCGTCCCGGGACCCGATGTACCTGTGCACAAAATTTCATGGCCGTACAACGTTTAGAATTTTTCACTACAGACGACACAGGCAGGTACCTTTCTTTATTATTTTAGAATTAACACGAAAACTTTCTTTTGTCGATACTTCTAGCTTTCGTAATGGATTGGATCAGAATATTTTAACGTTTTCCTTTTTTATGCGCATGATACTTACTTTTACTAGGTGCTATAGTTTAAAATATGTTTGTATGCATAGTCTTCTCCAGCTATATCTAGTGTGATGATGTAAAATTATATCATTGTTCTAGCAGCTGGTGGAAAGACCCTTATTTGTAGAATTTCTGTATTTCCGACTCTGGCAATTCTGCTGTTAATGCTAATAAAATGTGTGTTTCCTAAAATAGTAATAGTCCCGAAATATCAATTTTCAGTAACATTATATCAAGGAAATGTTTTACAATGTATGATATTTGAAAAAAATCTTATCTGACACGGCTGCAGTGAGTAAAATATGTTCTACGATAAAATCCAATGAAAATATATTTCTGTTTCATAGTGGAAGAGTTCAATTTGTTCGAAGACAATTTAATTATAGTACTGACGGTTTTAATCCGTGTTGGCCAAAATAAATAGCGTAACTGTAACCCAAATGTGTTTGTTGAAGGTAATATACTTTTCCAGTGCTGAACTCTTCACGTTTGATTGTATGAAGGTTTCAGTTAAAAATAACTTTTTGTTGAATGTAGTATACGTCAAACGATTCATACAATTCAATTATTATTCCATCAGAGAAATTACTAAAAATATTTATTGGAAATTTTTCACACGACATCATGTGAAATTTTAACTTCTTATATTTACAATTATTTTATATTAAATTACCAATACGTTAAAACAGTTTTAACATATCGGGTGTTAATCATTTGATGTGTTCAAATGACCACAAGTTTAATTATACTAAATACATTTATATTTTTGGGCAACCGCACATGTGTGTGTATGTATGTGTATTTCTTTCAAATCGGCATCAAAGGAACAAGAAAGTGCTCAACAGATCATAGCTTCCCGCTTGTAGAACATGCTTCGCGTTCATTTAAACTCGTTAGTATAGGGCAGGCGATGGTATGATCAGTGAGCAATAAAATACCTTAAAACAAGGATGCTAGAATATTTTTCTTGGTAAAAGTAATTACTTCTAACCCAATTACGATGCTGGACATTATTTTAGCCCGCATAATATTAACAAAAGGGTTTAAGATGTGAGGTCTATATAACCTTTAGTTATAAGTTTCCTCAGTTTGACGTTTTGAATATTTGAGTTGTTTTGAACAAACAGACTTTTTTATTGGTTCCGGTTAATAAGACCAATCAGAAACTCGCCAACCAAGGCAGGATAAGGCAGGATAAAGCTTTCGGATCAGTTGTAGAGAGGAAGGGGAAATCAACAATTCATGGATCGGATTGTGACCGGAAGAAGGGTCGATGAGCGGCAAGGATGCGCACGAGTTTTGCCTATATATTACCAAGCATAGTAAGATTAGTTGTGTTCAAGTTAAGTTGAATAAAGACTGTGCAATACTGTAGATTTAAATTGTGCAGAATCTTTATATAAACAGTCAGTAGTAGTATCTGTTCTATTTGAATTACTAAATCAGTTTTGGATTTTAAATCCTAGTCTCTGTGTGATTTTCCTTGGCCGTTAGAGGTATAATTGATGAGTTCTAGAAAATATTGAGTTATGTCACTTTTAGTGTAAGAAATACGAAAATACAAGAACTTTACAAAGACTACAGTGAAGCTACTATACAGCTATAACAGGACGTTGCATAAAATTGACAAGGTACTCAACGATAATATTTTACTACCTGTAAACTTAAAAGCACAAGTAGTGACCGCGAACTCAGATGGTTCACGGGTTTTGGGGTATGATAAGTAGAGCAGTTTCTTTCTTTTATGCCCTATTATAAGGCAGAAGTCACCTTACTGAAATCTTTGGTCAATGAACTGACTTTGAAGTTAAACCTTTTGCTGTAAAGTTTTAATTTCGTCGAATTAACCCAGATGATTGAATATTTATGTGATTATGCAGCGGTGAAAAATTCGAATACTAAGTAAACTGTTAAGTAGCAGCCGAATGATGTGGACAAGCGTAAAATAATGGTGGATACACGATGTCATGGTTATTAGTTGTGAGTAAAAGACCACCATTTGTTTCTGGGCAGAAAACCCTTCCCTTACGGACACAGTAAGGCCAACCTATATTTCAAATTAAAATGGCAGTAAAAATAAAATAAAGCTATATTAAAATATTTTGACTTTGCAATAAAATAGATAATTTTGATATTTTTTTATAAAATAAATAAAATGTTAAGCAATGTAAATGATCCAATCTTACACATAAGGTGGAACACAGAAGACCTTATGTAGCATCTGTTTCTTCTCTTTCCTAGGAAACATGTTTTTCTATTCTGTGTTCTTTATCTTCCTCACCTTTTCTGAGCTTAAATGGATAACTTTTCCAGACATATGTGATTTTCTTTTACAAAATAATTTTGGATTTTCGTTAATATTTGAAACAGGTCGTAATGAAATTTAATTGATAGCCATCTGAAAGCCATGGTTTGTAGATTTTGCTGTCTACTCATGAATGGCAGAACATTCTGCACTCATACAAAGTGCTTTTTAGAGTTCTTTTTATATAGTCTTTTCTGACTCAATTGGATATTTTTTTAACATAACACATACCTGCTCCCTACGCTCGTTAGTCCATGTAACTCGATTCACGAGTCGGGGATTGGGGCTGGCCCCCTACTCAATAGCACTCGATGTCGCTTCATGCCGTCCCTTTCGAGTTCTGCCCCTTGTTCTCAGACAAAATTTCATCAGCACCAATGTGATCCATAAGTGACTCATGTACAGAATTTTGTGAAATTTGGTCCATTAGTTTTTCAGTTAGAGTGGATACAAGCTTTTGCGGGCCATTTCGCAAAAAAAAAGGCAGGTTCTTTTATCATAAATCGTACCCAAAACTAATCAGCACCAGACTCGCTCATAAGTGACTTACCTACTAAATTTTGTGAAATTCGGTCCATTAGTTTTTAGTTAGAGTGGATACAAAATCTGCACAGACAGACAGACAGACACACAGACAGACAGACACACAGACACACAGACAGACAGACACACACACAGACGTCACGCTAAAAATAGTTTTTTCGTATTCTAGAGGTCTCGAAACGTGTAGATCCGTCAAAAACTCGAGTTGTGATTTTCGGCATGATTCCAATACTTTCCCTATACATTACCATGTATTGCAGGGAAAGTAAAAATCTGATGTGAGCAGCACATGACTTTCCCTACAGACTCTCACGTTCTTTTTATTTTTATTACATTTAATTCACTTTTAATTCAACATTCGTTCTCATTTGATAACTGGACTTCTTTTCAAAGGTGGCGTAGAGAAAATACAAAAAAACTAAAATATCTCGAGAACGGCTGGTCCTAGTGGAATGGAGTTGGTCTTATTCTTTTCTTCGTTAAAAATTACATATTAAACAAGCATTTAATGGATATATTTGAGTATACCCAGTTTTTTATTTTAGATTTTGGCAATTTTTGCGGGCCATTTTGCATTAAAAGGAAGGTTATTTTTTTCTGAATCGTACCAAAATCTAATCAGCACCAGGGTGACCTATACGTGACTCATCTACCGAATTTTGTGAAATTCGGTCCATTAGTTTTTCAGCTACAGTGGATACAAGCCTTTGCGGGCCATTTCACAAAAAAGGCGGGTTCTTTTATTCCGAATCGTACCCAAAACTAATCAGCACCAGCCCCTCCCACAAGTGACTTACCTACAAAATTTTGTGAAATTCGGTCCATTCGTTTTTTAGTTAGAGTGGATACAAAATCTGCACAGACAGACACACAGACAGACACACAGACAGACAGACACACAGACACACAGACACACACACAGACGTCACGCTAAAAATGGTTTTTTCGTATTTTAGAGGTCTCGAAACGTGTAGATCCGTCGAAAACTCGAGTTGCGATTTTCGACATGATTCCAATACTTTCCCTATACATTACCATGTAGTGCAGGGAAAGTAAAAATCTGATGTGGGCAGCACATGACTTTCCCTGCAGACTTATATCCACGTTCTATTTATTTCAATTAAATGTAATTCACTTTTAATTCAATTTTCGTTCTCATTTGAAAACTGGACTTATTTTCAAAGGTGGGGTGGAAAAATACGACAAAAACTAATATATCTCGAGAACGGCTAGTCCTAGTGTAATGGGGTTGGTCTTATTCTTTTCTTCGTTAAAAGTTACGCACTAAAAAAGCATTTAATGGATATATTTGAGCATACGTAGCTCTTTAGTTTGGATTTTGGAAATTTTTGCGGGCCATTCTACAAAAAAAGGCAGGTTATTATTTTCTGAATCATACCAAAATCTAATCAGCACCAGGGTGACCTATAAGTGACTTATCTACCGAATTTTGTGAAATTCGGTTCATTAGTTTTTCAGCTAGAGTGGATACAAGCTTTTGCGGGCCATTTCGCAAAAAAAGGCGGGTTTTTTTATTCCGAATCGTACCCAAAACTAATCAGCACCAGACTCACTCACAAGTGACTTACCTACAAAATTTTGTGAAATTCGGTCCATTAGTTTTTTAGTTAGAGTGGATACAAAATCTGCACAGACAGATAGACAGACAGACAGACACACAGACAGACAGACACACACACAGACGTCACGCTAAAAATGGTTTTTTCGTATTCTAGAGGTCTCGAAAAGTGTAGATCCGTCGAAAACTCGAGTTGTGATTTTCGGCATGATTCCAATACTTTCCCTATACATTACCATGTATTGCAGGGAAAGTAAAAATGAAGAATTTTGATCAGATAATTGGAATAGCAATATTGAAGATGTCTTCGGATTGTTTTTCTTCATATAATGTGACGTGCACACGCATTTCTTAACATACAAGAGAATTAATTGACTTTATAGATTTATATGAAATGGTTTACGGATGGAAGTGTAAGCAAAAATGAATAGGTTATTATCGAAGATATATCTTATAAATACTATACTGGTCAGATAAAACTGTAATCCTTTTTGTTGAGCAATATATTATATTTCCCTATTCCAAAATAATAATGTAATCTAACATGAAACAGGAATCTAGATTAAATATACTTCTTTTACGTTTTGTACCTTGCCACTTAAAACCCTAACGATAAAACGAAAAAAAAATGTCTACATTATATTTTCAGTTTATCAGAATACAGCTTTTTAAATATGTTTACTTTTATGCAAAATAACGCGTAATTCAAATCGACATTTTACTAAATCTAAATATTCAAAATACAAGCCGTTTTTTTTTGTCATTCAATTTCTAAGAATGTATGGAAGCGATTTTTAACATTATTTAGTTTGTTTGACACAAGATACTTTCTGGTATGAGTAGAGAGTATCGTCTTCCTCCACAAGACTTTTAACACTTAGTAACAACTTAGTAACACTTATTAATAACTTAGTAACACTTAGTAACAATTTTGTAATTGCTTTTGCAATTGCTTGACTTAGTAAACCTTTGTCAGTTGCCCTACACCATTTAAGTGAGCTGGACAACTTGGGTAATAAAATCTTGTGACACAAGATTTCGCGCTCACTAGGCTCAATTTCAAATTTCGTTTGAAAAATGATTTTGGGAAAAGATTTTGTCCAAACAATTATCTCTCTCTCTCTCATACGCATATTCCGAAGTCTAATTTTCAATTATCAAAATTAAAACAAAGCATTACACATATGCAAAAATTCTTAGTTTTTACGCATGTTGACAAAGCTTCATCGAACTATGCTATTTTCTGCAAATTTTCCTACATTAAAACATTATTATCCAATTTAAGTCAAATTAATACCTTCAAATTGCAAAAAACAACCATACATTATTTAAAACCCAAACTTATTTCCAAGTACAAACAATTTTTTGATACTCATCAAAATTTAAACATTCCATATTTAGTAATCATACCAAAATTTCACAAGGACCCAGTAAAATTTAGAACAGTTACCAGTGGACACAACTCTTACGCAACAAAAGCTAATAAAAAAACTTCTCAAAGTCTTAAACATTCTATTTCATGCTATTTCCAAAGAGCCACATTGCATTATCCGAAACAGCTATGAACTTATTCAAAAACTGAAATCCTTTACTGCCATTGACTCAATCCAAACATTAGATTTTAAAGATCTTTTTAATAACATCATCATCAAAGATTAATTTTCTGTCATTAAACAACTCTTCGATCAATTCAAATTAAATACTCTTACTAAATATGACTCGTCTACCTTCAATAATTTATTGCATTTTGTGCTTTTTCACAACTATCTTGTACATGGTAATGCTGTATACCTCCAAACGATTGGAGTACCGCAAGGATCCACTAGTAGGTCCATGCTCGCCAATATTTATCTTTACTTTTACAAAAGACAATCCATTCTGTTCACTTGTAACATTTCTATTTTTCGATACATTGATGATGTTTTTCTTTGTTTTCACACTGCACATGATTCTTTACCCACACTTAATATGTATCCATCCAATCTTGAATTAATACCGAATGAATCCCACCCTTCCAAATCTGTAAATTATCTTGACATCACCATTGATATACATTGCAACTCTTTCAATACTACTATTTATGATAAGAGACATCAATTTAAATTTAATGTAAAATTCTTCCCTCATTTTTCTTCTTGCCTTAGTAACCAAGTTTTTAGAAATCTAATCATTAGCCATTTGCTCCGCATTAAACGTCTGGATAGTAATAAGTGTACACTATCATATATTAATCGTCCCAAACATCTTTGCTCTATGTACAATTTTCCCACCTTATTTGTAGATCGCAGTATAAGTACGGTATTCTATAGTAGTGGAAACACCATAAAATAAACACCGCCCCGGCGGGCAAAAATAAAAATGTAAAAATATTAAAAAACAGTAATTTCGATTACACTAAAAACGTAAAATTTTTTTTTAAAAAACACCGCCTCGGCGGGTAAAGAAAAAAGTTTAAAACACTCATAAAACCGTTAAAGCGGATATCTAAAAAGCAAATAAAACAAAAAACAGGCTACGGCTCCAAAAAACAGTGTTATCCCCACTTTAAATGATTTTGATAATCGTGGGCTCTTCTTGGTCAGTTTCTGCACTCTTGGGTTTTTCTCACCGAAAGTATGTACTGCTACTTTCACTTCCTTTGGTCTGGTTTATTCCCACGTGGTATTATGCGTGGTGAGCGTTCAGGCTGTAGCATGTGGTGGACTCATTTGAAGATTATTCACTCTGGCGACCTTCCGACTTGTGAGTTGCTCCTTTTTGCATGTTTGTATATTTGTGCGCTATATTTTTCATGTTTATGTGGTATTTTATATATTTCATGTTTATGTGGTATTTTATGGTTTATAGTTGAATTTTATCCTCTTTGGTTTTTTTTCTGTTATTCCGTTGTTGGGCACAGATTGCATAAAATTTTAACCACGTGTTTTTATGCAATCATAGAAACAACGGATTTTAGTATATCTGTCTAGAATGTGCCCCTGAAGACGTTTCTGGCAGATATACTAATCTTTAATATATTTTCCTTGTCCTGGCTTCTCCGTGCTCTGCTTTTCCTGGATGGACTGGAATGGCATAATCATAAACCAAATGATTACAAAACTGTACTTTAAATATTCCCTGGGGCCTGTTGAAGATTTACACTATCCCTTAAAAACATAATCATCATATAAAATGATTTCAAACCAGTGTGTAAAAATTCAGTATAGCTAAACTTTGCATATATATATATATATATATATATATATATATATATATATATATATATATATATATATATATATAAATTTTCAAATAATGCAACTATCCTTAATGAATCAAAATTCGAATACGAACATTTTTCTATACATGGATTCGACAACATTGAAATTTGTATTATATGTATTCAAAAACATATTATGACAGATTGTTCCTTGAAAATGAAATCGTATTTACATACAAAACTATTTTTCCATATGGACTCAATCAATTATTTAATCATTACAACATTCTTAAAAAATATTTTAATTATCCTAATGAAGACTATAATATTTCTTTAACATTTCTAGCAATAAAGCAAAAAGAACTAAAAGAGCAAGTAAATCTAATAAAAAATTGCCCTCATTATCTGATCTAAAAAATACCATCCTACAGCAGCATGCAAATTTCAAAATTACTTTTGATTAAGAACTGTATTTTTGCAATTAAAAAACAGCAATTAAATATGGTTTATAACCTTCTTGTAAGTACTGCACTTGATAATATTCATTTTAACATTTATTCTATGATTTGCTCATCACCAGAAGTAAAATTCTTAATGTTTATTTATACGTCACGGACTTAAATTTAAATGGCGAATCTAAACAATATACTAAAATAAACGAATATTGTACAATGAATTTCACTCATTCTGTCTTAAATAATCTGAAGATAAATAATATTTTAAAATCGGTTTCCAATTACTTTCCAGTCAAACATGTAAATCCTAAAATTGCATTTAAATATGATTAACCGCTAGGATGTTACATTTTCAATTATAATCAAATAGCCAAATCAATAGATATTAATTAAAATTATGAACTGGATAAAGCGTCATACTGCCACTGTTATTTAGATAAATACAAAGACTACTTCGATAAACACCATGGTCATGTTATAACAGGAAATCTAGATATTATTAATTATGATGCACTGAGATCACTGATGTTACTAGGTACTAAATGCCGTTTACCTACTAAATGTAAACATAAATCAATAGGTAAAGATTTAATTCTTGATTTAAATAAATTTATCTATAAAATCAGCTATAAATATCAAATCCCTGTAGAAGCCTTTAAACCCTTGAGTGTCTTAACAGGGCAATACTTAAATCACTATATATATAATCAGAAAATTAATAAATCTCATATAAACTTAATTCAATTAAAAAGGATATTAAAGAAATTCAAAATGATTTTGTCATTACTTATGTCGATAAGGCTAGTAGTAACTACTCAATCATTTGTGAATATTACTATATAAGTACCCTCCAGTCACACTTACTTAATAATCAAATCTATAATTTACATAATACTAATTTTAAAATCTTATAGAATATCTGCCAAATATAAGCATATCCATTTAAGAAATAGTTGTAATATCATGCCATATCTTGTTTTAGTACCCAAGTTTTATAAATCCCCTGTTGCTTTTCGAACTATTACTAGTGGGCATAATTCTTACATTACTAATTCTGGTAAATTATTATTAAAAATATTAAATGAAGTATCCTTGTCACATGAGAATTCAAATAACTGTCATATTGCGAAAAACAGTTTTGAATTAGTTAAGAAATTAAAAACTCTTACTAATATTCATAGTATTTATACTTTTGATTTCAAAGATTTATTTAATAATATTGATATAGATGATCTATATAGAACTATTTTAGGAATTTTTGAAAAATATATTATCAATCTTAAATATTCAAATTTTCTTTTTAAAAAATTACTTAATTTCACTCTCTACGAGAATTATATTCAGTATGGTGATACTTTTTTTAAGCAACAGTTTGGTATCCCACAAATGGGGTGTGCCTCATCATTGTAAGCTAATCTGTATTTATTCTTCTATGAAAAGAACATTAATCCAAGCTTGCATAATATGCACATGTTTAGATATCTTGATGACATATTATGTGTATCTCTTAAAAATATCCCTATAGTATTTAACTTTTATCCTAATAATTTACAATTAAATGCAAGTAATAATGACTCTAACGTTGCAAACTTTTTTTAAAATTTACAAAATTATAATATGGTTATAAACTTGTATGATAAAAGACAGGATTTTAAATTTAATACATCAAAATTCAACATTTTGACTCTTGTTTCCATATATCTGTTTTTAGAAATTATAATTAATCTTAATAGAGCAATATTTAAATCACTATGTATATATTCAGAAAATTAATAAGTCATATAAACTTAATTCGATTAAAAGGATATTAAAGAAATTCAAAATGATTTTGTCATTACTTATGTCGATAAGGCTAGTAGTAACTACTCAATCATTTGTGAATATTACTATATAAGTACCCTCCAGTCACACTTACTTAATAATCAAATCTATAATTTACATAATACTAACTTTAAAATCTTATCCAATAGAATATCAGCCAAATATAAGCAAATCCATCTAAAAAATAGTTGTAATAACATTCAATATCTTGTTTTAGTACCCAAGTTTCATAAATCCCCTGTTGGATTTCGAACTATTACTAGTGGGCATAATTCCAACATTACTAATGCTGGTAAATTGTTATTAAAAATCCTAAATGAACTATCCTTGTCAGATGATATCTCAAATAATTGTCATATTGTGAAAAACAGTTTTGAATTAGTTAAGAAATTAAAATTCTTACTAATATTCATAGTATTCATACTTTTGATTTCAAAGATTTGTTAAATAATATTGATATAGATGATCTGCATAGAATTATTTTAGGGATTTTTGAAAAAATATAATATCACCCTAAAATATTCAACTTTTCTTTTTAAAAAATTACTTAATTTCCCGCTCTATGAGAATTGTATTCAACACGGTGGCACTTTTTTTAAGCAACAGTTTGGTATCCCACACAAGGGTGTGCTTTATCGTTATTAGCTAATCTGTATTTATTCTTCTATGAAAATAACATTAATCCAGGATTGAATAATATGCACATGTTTAGATATTTAGATGACATATTATGTGTATCCCATAATAAAATCGCTATAGTATTTAAATTTTACCCTAATAATTTACAATTAAATGCAAGTAATAATGACTCTAATGTTGCGAACTTTTTAGATTTAAATTTAGATTTACAAAATTATAATCTGGCTATAAACTTATATGATGAAAGACAAGATTTTGAATTTAATACATCAAAAATTCAACACTTTGACTCTTGTTTGCATATATCAGTTTTTAGAAATATTAAAATAAATCAGGTTCTTAGAACCAATGAAATTTGTGATGAAAATTATAAATTACCACATTTTATGGAATTATTGAGTACAGCGACTGATAATGCATATCCTCCCAAATTCGTTATTAAAATTATCAACTCAGTGTATCAACTTCCACTCGATAACATCCAAGACAACTTTCCCAATTATAGTGGCTAATAATATGAAAAAAATTAAGTTATTATAATAATTTATTAATTATATAATTAAATAAAAATGAAAAATAATACAATAATATGGAGACAAAAAAAATTATTATAATTATTTATTAATTATATAATTAGATAAAAATGAATAGTAATAGAATACACAAAATAAATCAGAAGAATAAAAAATCGGAAAATAAGATACATTAATATTAATGTTTTGAATTTTATTTTCTCTAAAAAATTGTAACTTTAGCGAGTTTGATACTACGATTTGAGCGCCATAGTGGCATTCTCGTTTATCCATTTCTTCTATGAATCATTTGTTTATTAAGAATGTTTATCTCTGCTTCAAGTTCATATTCTGTTTTTCTTATATGGGTAATTGTCCTGTTTCCTGCTCTGACTCAATGGACGGGTCTGGGAGGGTCGCTGTGAACGTTTGTTCTACCTCCTAGGCTTTATTTCGTCATGTTCAATCCGATGCTTCTCGATATTTTTCACACTGTTGCGGTTGATCGCACTTATACGTGGTGAAAGAAGAACGGTTCCTGCCTCATGGTAATACCAGATTTCCTAATTTTTCTTATCTTCAATTCTTCATCTTGGTGCCTGTAGCCTGAGTTTGGGCATTTATAGTAATGTACTATTGCCCAATCTGAAACAGGCATTTGTTTGGGCTAATTAGAATTAAATACTCAGACCTGAAGATGAATTTAATTCTGGTTAATCTTCGAATTTGGGCTGGTGCTGTTCTTTTCTATTATCGGAATTATGGTCTTGGTTTTGCTTCTATGCTGATGTTAATATTCGCGATTACTCGAATTGATTATTTTTATTATTACATTTTTCTAATATATATATATATATATATATATATATATATATATATATATATATATATATAAAGTTTTCAAAAGAAGATATATGGACAAGAAAAATTGGAAAATGAATAAAAACAGGGTTGCTTACAGGAAAGTAGAAAGGCCAAGAGGGATTGTGACCCCTTGTTCCTGGTTGAAGCATGCTTTGATACCCGAAAAACACTCCCAGAACCACTACATGCCCGAAGCAAACACGCATCCGTACAGGTAGGAAAAGCAGAAGCCATATAGGGATACGATAATCAAAAGTGAACAAGGTTCCGTCAATAACCATTACGAAGATCATTAAGTCATAAACAAAAGTTAATTCTACGAAATACTACGCACCACGTTACGAACCATACTTGTCTATGATAGTACGCGTGAGTTTCGGGATTAAGGTTACAGTGAGATACCTTTATGTATTCTTTGTGTATGGCAACAATTCACTGAAATGTGCATAATTTTCATTACCATAGTTCTTGTGCCAACGGTCGTACCGTGCTGAAAACACCAGTTCTCGTTAGATCACCGAAGTCAGGCAGCATCGGGCGCGGTTAGTACTTGGGTAGGTGACCACCTGGGAACACCGCGTGCTGTTGGCAAATTTCTGGCGCGGTAGCCCGGTTGTTTGCGCGCTGGATTTGCACGCTGCCACAACTGCCTCAGTGTTCATGCGGAGTACGATCATGTTAAACATGTGGGTCCGTAAGTCCTTCCGAGAGGTTGTTGGTAGGGGAAGGAGGGTACGGTCCCTGTGGATGCCTCCCCCACTGGGTTCCGGTCTAAATTGGGTGGCACTTCCCGGCTGTCCAAACAGTTACTTTACACCTTTCTGGTAGGTCGGACGGTCTGGATCTCAACAATCAGCAACAACCATAGTTCTTGAATGATGTTTTGTAATAATGCCTCTTGGCCTTTCTACTTCCCTGTAAGCAACCTTGTTTTTATTCATTTTCCATTTTTTCTTGTTCATATATCTTCTTTTGAAAACTTATATTGCTTTGATTGTTAGAGCTGCATATGCGCTTAATAATTAATTTAAGCTTTTGTGTTTAACTTGTTGAACTTAGATTGTCTTCAATTTTTGATATTAGATATATAAATACATATGTATATATATATACATATATATATATATATATATATATATATATATATATGTATATATATATATATATATATAATATATATATAATATATATATATATATATATATATATATATATATATATATATATATATATATATATATATGCATATATATATATATATATATATATAACAGTATTTAATTTGGTATTCAATTTCTGAGAATCTATTAAACCGATTTTCAAATTTATCTTTCTTTTGTTTGACAACTGGACAACTTTCCGAAGGAGTAAAGTGTACCGAATTTTCAACGCAAACCCCAGATAAATAAATGGAGCAATAAGGAATTTCACTAAATTATTTTATTCTTATGCTATGTCGATAAAGTCTTTATGGCGTTGCCAACTGTGCTACAGAAAGTCCTCTGTTCTAAGCTCGTTTGAAGCAGATTTATACTTTGCTTAAATAAAATATTTTTTTTTTAAATATTTCACATTTGGTACATATGCAATCTATATTTAAAATATAATGATTTTTTCGGGAGGATCTGTCGAATCGGTTTTCCATTTTTTTTCTTTGATGGATGATATTTTATGGATGAATAAAGGATTTAAAAATCAATGCGTATGGGAATAAATAATTATTAAGTATCATGGTACGACATGTAATAAATTTCCACTGTTTAGACCTCCTTTGAGAAATTTAAACAACTCCAAAAGATTGCAACTGTAAACTTGGTTTTCATTCTAAGTACTTGCGGTTAAATCAGGTATGTTATGTTTTCTTTGAATACAACGCAAATACACTTATTCATATAAGGTATGTTCTACCTATTTGAGGAATGCAGTTAGAAATAATTTTGTGGACTTCACAGTATTATATTTTGTTATTGATTATCCCTGTCTGTATCCCTTCTATAAAAATTATTCAGAAGAATGACTAACGAGAGATACCATCTAACAGCTTGCGGATTTTAATTTTAAGAGCTTATGATCAGATCGTGTGTTCTGAGTTTTGCTGGTTTCTTAAGACTGTAATGAATGTCACATATCCTCCAAAAGATAAAACCTTGCAATTTAAATATCCTTAAATCTACATGCGTAAGTTATGTTACACTTTCAAATTTATTTCGAAAGTTTCGCAGCAGGTTCTCTAGTAAATTTTTAAAACGTTAGGAGCAACGAATCTAAAATACTAAAATATTCAGTGTTATAGCAACACTCGTAGATCGGAGTCGCTTGGGAAAATGCTGAAAATTTATGTGGTATAAAATCTTAAATATATTATTATTTGTTAAAATTGCAACACTATGCCGCAACTATGCACACAACTAACCGTATTAACTTGAAACATACAGGATATGCATATTCAGTGGGACATTCAAATGAATATGATGCCAATGAAAATGCTCATGTTGTCCGGTGTCGGAGCAGCACCATCTGCAATTTTCTGTCTTAGGTAAAAGTATGTTGGTTAAACGAGAAGTTTCAATCATTCAAAAGCCGATATTGAGTCGAAAGGGTGTTTCTTGTGACTCACTATGTCCTTTGACAGGACTGTCGCATTATGGACACCTGTCGGACTTTAGACGCCGAATAATTATTGGGATTAAGGAAGCTGGATTATCTTATTGCGAAATTACCCCTCGTTCTGGTTAAAATACTAGTACATATAAACTGCGAACGTGGCGTCAATGGACAGATGAGACTCGGACACAGAAATCCGGGAACTGGACTGCAAAATTGTACGAGATACCTCAAACATACAGTATTGTGGCAATTAATTGAGAAATGCAGTTTTTTTTATAAAATTCAGTTTTATTCAAGTTTTCCATGGATACATTTAAAACTAATAAGTGATATGACCTCCCCGAGACTTTATAACATCACAGACACGTTTCGGCAAGGAATGTACTAGACTAGCACATGTAGTTTTAATTTCAACACCATATGTCAATAACGGCCGAAATTAGCTTGTCCATCGTCGTACAGTCAAATTTGTGAAGCCGTTTTTTGACAATAGCCCACAAATTTTCTATGGGATTCAAGTCTGGTGAATTCCCGGGCCAATCCAGTACGGTAATATTTTTTTTTGAGCAGAAATTTTTGATTCGCTTCGAAGTGTGACATGGCGCGCTGTCTTGTTGGAAAACGCAATCTCCGTTCGGCCACAGTTTAGCCATGGTTGGAAGCACTTTTCGGGTCAATATGACTTCGTAACAGGCACTGTTCATCATTCCCTCTACGGGAACATGAGATTCTCTCCCCAAAACGCTGAAACAACCCCAAAATATCTTTTTGGGCGGATGCTTGGGTGCTTGATTGATTTGGTGCTGATTGAGAGGTTCTCCTTGGCTCCATCTCACGAACATAGATCTAAATCCCTGAACCACAAAATGTGTTTCGTCAGAAAAGAGAACTTTCTCCCAGTCCTTCTGAGTCCATGTTTTGTATTTCCGTGCCCATTGCAACCTTTTTTTCTTCATGCGAAGCGTCAGAAGCTGCTTCTTGTACAGTCGACGTGCTCTCCGTCCGCGTTCTAACAGCCTGTATAGCACTGTTGAAGGTGCAATATCAACACCAGCTGCCACCATGGACTTAGACAGGTCAAAACTGGTTGATCGAGGATTTTTAACACTCATTCGATGTAAAGATTTGTCGTCACGAGTAGAAGTTGATCTTTTTCGGCCGCCTCTTCCAGAGCGGTTGGTTCCAGCATTTCCTGTTTCCTGAAACCGCTTCCAGATCTTCCCGACACTTGCTGTACTCACTCCACATATTTTACCTATTTCCTCGAACGTCTTAGAAGTGTGTTCTCTAAGCGCAATCACTTTAGCACGTGTTTCCGCGCTGATATCCATGACGCTAATGAGTCCCGCAACAACTGAGAAACTACCACTGCGGAACACCTGCCACCTGGCGGAGGAATTTGAACACCTGCAACTTACCAGGTGCATACGAACACCTGCTACTTTGATAATAACTGCAATTTGAACTCTGAGCTAATTTGGAGTGTTTCTTCCTAAGCTTATGTGTGATAAAACGAAAAAAATGACATTTTCTCAATTAATTGCCACAATACTGTATTATAGTGACCAACCGCACAGTGGCATCCACGGTGTTAGCTTAGTAGGGAGTACTGTCACAGGTTAGGTTTTGTCCTCCAGTACAATTCGACATCGTCTACTTAACAGAAGAGTGATCGCTCGCAGCAATTTGTTGCAAATTCCTTTGACCCTCAACACACACGTCCCAGGCAGCAATGGGGTCTCGAACGCAGATATTGGCCACATCATGCTGATTGACACCAGGTCGTCTTTTATGACGAGTCCAGATTCAACTTGCTGCCCCATGGTGGTCTTAAACGTGTTCGGGGATATTGTGGCGAACGGTAGATTGCAGCATGCTAAATTAACGCAATCATTCGTGATATGGCAAGAAATAAATTTGCTATGCACCACAGTTTTACAAACGTCTGTGGAGACAAACAAATTAAGTCTTACCCCGCAGCTGGCTTTGAATATTTGTAAAATACGGTAAGTTTAGAATGCACGGGGATGTAGCGGACAGATTTTGTTTACATAATCTATTTACTAAGAGTACTTTTATTACTATCGCTTTTATATCACATCATATAAGAAAATTTATTAATAAATTCATGGAACTAAAGCGCAGAAATTGCTTCCAGTGAATTTAATTTTGCAGCTTATCTAAAAATAGAGAAAAACGGAATGTTCCTAATTATAAAGGCCTTAGCTAATTAAAAATAATGAAAGACCTAGTCTTCGTATTTTTTAACATTTTCTAATTTAGATTATAATGGTAATGATTGCGGGTAATAAAAATACTGAAACGGAAAATTTCTCAAGAGAACAATGACCGCATCATATGAGAAAACGAGTAATGTATCAAGTAATTACTTCAGAGAATAATTTATGGCGAAAGTGCTTATCGTAATATATTTTGCTCAGCAGAGTATAAACAATAAATCTTGACAACAAAGATTAGATCTAATATTGTTTTAAATACTTTTAGGATGAAAACATGTTCCTCAATCTAAACTTTTTATTTTTGTTCCTCTTTAGACAGTAAAAACTAAACTATTGATTAATTACTCTTTGGGAAGTTATTTAGTTAATTGCTTAGAATATTTATTCTTAGAATTTGAATATAGTAAGAATCTTGAAGCTTTATAATTTTGTAATTGACCATGAAATAAAATTTATAATATGTTTTTAATGCCACAACCAAGCATTATTTCATATTAAAAAGTGTTTGGAGTGTGATTTTCTACTCGACTTTCTCATACATTCATATTCAGTTAAGTTTATTTCCCACTTGTGTTGAAAATTTTATCCGAACAAAAAAAAATATGTAACGTTTTCAGATTTGGTACCACATTATTATTTTTAAATATTTTACAAAAATTATATAAAAGTTTTTTTTTCCAAATTGGCAACAGATTACAAATTAATAGTAAAATGCACCAATGAACTGTATGCATTTCAGTTATCTGTGTTAATATAAATTATTTTGAAGCTATTAACATCCACAGCTTAGTTCAAATTATGTTTATATCAATGCTAGTAACATAAAGAAACTAGTTTATTCTTCATAATTTTACTGCTAGAGTTTCTTAGGGACACTAAGCAATAGTTTCTCCTTTATATAGTTTAGGAATTGATATTTTATTTCCAGTCAAGATATTGAGGTTACGGTATTAGTGCTATATATTTCTAAGATATATGAGTATATAGCACAAATATACGTACTACTAAGTTCCCCGATATAGTACAGTATATTTCTTAGAGATACTTTCAGCTGGATTTTCCAGCTGATCAGATGATGATTAGAAAATTAGTCAAGGAAAAGAAAATTGAACAAGAAAGTTGAAATTTGTTAAGACCATTAATTACCTCCCGGCAATAATTTTAGAGAAAATAAGAGTATATGAGGCTGCTTGAATTGTATTTAAACGTAAACTATATTTAATTTGTAGAACGGTCAGTAAACTGTTGACCAGGGGCATATAAGGATGATTACCCTTTAGACGACAGCAAAAATAATGGGAAACAAGATAAGGGAGATCAGTCTATCCAGTTCTTATCTATACTATTAAAAGCCAATCGCTTATGTATGTCATAACTATTATGAAGCCCTTACCCGGCCTAAAAGCTCCTGTTTGTTTTAATCATAGGTATCAAATTGAAGACGATCCCGAAAATTTCAAATATTCGAAAATTTTGATAGATATTTAAATATTTGTAAAATACCTCTTTTCCCATTGAAACTTATGTAGTATATAAGTCAAAACTTTTCCAAAGCCCCTACTCAGCCTGGAAGCTCTCGTTTTTTTTAAAACGCAGTTATCGAACCAAAGATGCTACCGAAACTTTCAAGATTTCGAAAAAATTAATACATTTTTTCGAATATTTGTAAAAACCTCTTTTCCCACTCAAATCCATTCATAAAAAGGCTGCTTTCACTTTCGTCTTATCGATTAACGGCGCTCGGACTGAACAGAGTTAGACAGCTGCCTACAAGTGATACTAGAAACAAAAATGCAGATTTCTAACAGGTCGAATTTTATAGATGGAAATTTTTAAATTTCAATATAAGATTTCTGACATGCCGAGTTTTATAGATGGACATTTTTAAATTTCAATATAAAATTGTAACAATATTATAAGCATTACCCGAAAAAAATCACGGCATTTCGATGTTTTACACCTTTTTAACTTGCTGCTCAAAATCAAAATTAAAAATAAAATATAGATTTTTCAGATACGGCCTTCAACATTTGTCATCATGAAGCGCCAAGTCTAGCCTCTAGGTAACTTCTATTTTTTTGTCTTAACTTTATTAATTTTTTAAATTAAATGAACAATTCCATAACTTTTATTTTGAAGCGACGTAATGCTCAGAATTTAAATTCCGTCAAAAATAAAGTCTTCGAGGTAGGGTCTTTAATATTTGTCACAGTGATGTGTCATGTCTTAGTTATACAAAACTTTAATTCCTTTTGTTATAACTTTATTTGTTAATTTTTTTGCAATGAAATTGATCATTTAATGACTTTCATCCGTAAAGTCGCTACTCGCTCAAGTTTCTTTCCACATTTCTGTCGCTTTTTACTCAAGTTTCTTTCCACATTTCTGCACGCTAATTAAGAAAGGATGGATGTGGCCGGTCAAGTCACGTGACAATACTTATAGGGCTGGATGAGTGGTAAACAAGGCATAGGCAGTGTTTGATCTGCTGCTGAAGAAACGGTTAAAATGCAAAAATCTAATTTTGCGAATTCAACAGATTGAGATTTGGTTTTTTAAATATAACATTATAACATTTAATAATTATAAGCCTGTCCTGAAAATATCACGTTACTACGATATTAACGTTAAAAGTTAGTAATTAAGATCAATAAGAACCAATTCATATTGAAGCAGCAGGGGGGGGGGGGCGATTTTTAAAACCTTCTCTTTTACAAAGTTATTTATTATGCGAAATTTGCTCCGAGTTTGATGCAATTTTCACGTTTTCATGCTACATTGATATATATTTATTAGCCGTAATCGGGCTAGTTTCCTTTAAAATCTAGATGCTCATTTGCACAGCTCTTAAAATGTTTCTCGGTTCTAGCGAATAGTTAAATTACCACATTCTGCATACTCTTATCTCGTATTTTCCTTTCATCGGGCAAATTGCTACCATTTTCTGTCATTAAGGTCCTGTGTTTGTTTTCAAATATATAGTTACGAATTTTTATATAATTTCTTAGTTGTGGAAGACATTTCCCTTTAGATTCATACCCTCTATTCTAATTCTAGATACAAATTTAAAAGCAATTCTAATTCATATACAAATTCAAAATAAAATATTTTCCTCCTACTATTATCTTCTTCCTTTCTACTATTTTATTTAGCTTTACAATTTCACATACTCGTGAAATCTGGGGAACTGTAAAATTCGACCCTTAGAAACGAACAATAGTTTATTCGTTATTTCCGGAATCTCATTAAATACGGGCTCGTTATGAGAGGGTCCCACTGTTTATTTTAATTGTTCAAAATAATGCACGTTCACATAATCTAATGAACAAATAAAAATAATGTGTGCAATAGAAAGTATCTTATCTATGCGTTTCTACGTATTGATTAATGGAAAGAGAATATGGGAGAGTCACGTCCTTCGGTAGGAACAGTTTTATGAACATGATATTCCAAATGGATATTGAGAAATATTTCTTAGAAAATACGATACCATAAATTAGTTAATATGAGTTTGCGTAGATATTTTATTTCAATCATAAGCTATATGAATGTTTCCATAGAAATTACAATTTACAACAATGTGAATATATTGCTCTTATGTGTGTCCTTTCAATAAGATCAATTTACTGAATGTTATATCTCCACATACTGGCATTATTTTTATTAATATCTACCTATGTAAATATTACTGTTATCAAAATATTGACTGCTCAAGTAATCGTCGGAAGTTCCTCCAAGGCGTTATGACCATCATTTCCGAAAGTTAATTTTTGGTCATTAAGCAGTGCTTTATGGGTTACAAGTCAATACAGTCCACCGATGGTTCATCAAGGGAAAATTTACTAGCTATTTTATAACGTTGTAGAAAAGTGAAATTTATATAAATGCTTAGTTGTAGAGAGCAGTTGTTTTAGCAAAAGCAAAATTTACGACCAAGTAACCAATGACAGCACATTTAAAATGGTCGAACTGTGGACGACACAGAAAATTAAACTTTGGAAATAGATTACAAAACATTTCCTCGGAATTTCATTACGTCAAATGCAAAGTCAGTTGTTGTCTTTTAGGAAATGCAAAACATTTTGAGAAACTTTTCGAACTTCCTAACGAAAGATTTCCCACATTTGCAAACTCATTGAACTCATAGGATACATTCCGAACTGATAGCTGGGTTTGACGCGGGGGCAACGTGAAATGCGTCTGAATATTTCTAAGTCCTGTTAATGATTTTTAACAAATTATAAACTCAAAATTCCGATGTCGATGATGATGTCGTGTGAAGGAAAAGGACAAAAAGGATGCCAAAACTATCCAATCCAGTCCAATCCAAGATCTAAAAGCATGTGTGTGTGGGCAAGATATTCCAATTGAATACTTTAATTAAGTCAAATATTCATACTACATCTGACATGAAGCTCCATAAATACGAACAAATGAAACAACAATCCGAACAAATCTGAATAAAATGTCAAACCTTTTATGAATCCAGTCATATTTTCAGTTTACCAAATACTTTTTTGCCCATATAAGAGATTATAATAGGCTGATACGTCATCACTGACCACACCCTTTCCCTAGAATCCAACTAATTACCTGAAGTATTGTGTGCTTAATGTTAACTTAATTAATCATTGTTAATTTGTAACAGAATGATTATAATGTAACTTAGCTAACTTCAAGTACTATAATTAACATATGTGATTCAAACATGATAGAAATTTTAAGTAATATGTATACAATGTATATCATTAGATGATAAGAATGTTAACAGACACATCAAAATCTTAAATATCATCGTATGTTAAACATGCCTTAATGCACTCAGCTTGTATTTTTTTAATTAAATGGATGTCTTTATTAGGAAGGAAAGTACTAAAATATGCAAAAGCAAAATGAAGAATTATAATCTAACCAAGTTATGGTAGTATACAGTAATCCACAAAAATAATAATATCAGCAACATATTGTGGTATTTTGATAAACGAAATAAATGTAAAGTAGCTACATTTTTACTGTTTACTAATTTTAGCGCAGAATTGCACCAATAAATTGAGAAAATAGTTTCCAAAATCATGGGCTCTCATGGGCGATACTTAAGAGGAAATACAGCTGCTTTTTATTGCAACATTGGATGAAAATGTTTAACACTGTACGCTCTTGATAACTACACACCATACCTAAATGTAAAATTACTAAGCATTTGTTTTCTTAAAACAGAACATTTTTTATAAGACGATGTTGTTGTTGAGACCCAGACCGTCCGACCTACCAGAAAGGTTATAAGACGATGTGTTGAAGCTTAACATAATGTTTACACATTATGCAAACACTATTCATGTTCACCGGACATGATCCATAAATAAAGGGGGGGAGTAATTACTCAACGTAAGTAAAGTGTACGGTAAGTTTAATTGTTAGTACAATGCCTCCTCACAGAAACGACGGGGCAGTTCGACGGCAAGGTATGAATAACATGAGACACAGGTCGTAAATTTTCAATTATGAGATGTCGACGTAAATGTCAAACTTCAAACGACAAATCTGTTGAAAATTATGACCCTTGTCAAGTGTTAAGTCAGTCCTGGGCTCGGATGAGATCTCCTGGCAGTTGGGAACCCGCAGATACAGTGTCTAGAAGTAACTACAGTGTCTCTTCTAGGCACTGTACAGCAGGTCATCGGATTTAATTGGAACTCATACAAAATGAGCTTTAGCCAGTAATCCAATAAATAGTTCGGAATTTCATCCAACCCATTTTCGTGCATAAGTGCGGCAACGAATGAACGGATGAGGAAACTTAGTGCCCTATTTTGTTCCACCCTCCACAAAATGTGAGGGTCCCAATTTTAGAAAGTTTAAGTCAGATTCCATTTTCTTTCTCGTGAGAGAGGGTCTCACCATTCATGACTTGCCCTGGCAGCGGATCGAGCCGATCCAAATTTTTGCATTCTACGGGGGAATCTGGAAACCTGCATCCCCTGCTATTTCTGTAGGGGTAATCAAAAACCTACCGCAAGAAACAGAATCCTAGGCACTAAATGTTTGAGCATTATCTACAGTAGTAGAGCTCGGGTTCCTGAATAAGTATCAATACCGTCCTAGGGCAATTTCCCGCAGAACGAACTGGAATGGAAATAGATGGTCCTTGATAACCCTCATCGGACAACAGCGGAAGTCGCCTTTTTGGTCGCCACACGGGGCAGCAGGCCTATGCAGCAGGCAACCCGATCCATCTGAACATTGTAACTTACAGCGATTAGCCAGGATCGGGGGGCATGCAAACGTGCCGGTTTTGGCGGAATCGTACACCAACCGGCATCGGCCTCCTCGCACGTTACCTGGGCTTCGAACTAGTGAGGAACCAACCGGCATCGACCATCGAGGATACCCTCCAGACTGTGAACCCCAGGGAGCCAACCGATATTTGGACGGCGGAGCGCCTAGTGGACCATGATTACAAGTCCCTGATGGATTCCAATCCCCCGTAAAGCTCTGCTGAAACCGTATGTAAGTGTGTCATGTCTTTCCTCGCCTGTCCCGGGCCCCTAACCATATGCACTTTTGGAGGTGGTCTCTTTTGGATAAACAAGGCATTCCATCAGTGTTGGAGGTATTGTGTCTTTTGAAATTCAATTACAATGCTAATATATATATATTTTAATCTACCTATAATTATATCAATATAAATTCGGGGCTTAGGAAACCGCTTGCAATATCAGTTTGAGATTAGAATCAATTATAATTTTTGATAAACAATTATCGTATATCTCAGTACACCCCGAGGTCGTGTTAGGGATATTTAAATGTATAATGTCTGTGTATTATTAAAGTGTTTCATAATTTGTATGTGTAATAAAAGTGTTAGTGGCCACAAAATCGTCTGGTTTTCTGAAATAAACGCAATGTGTCAAATCTTTCAGATATCACTTATACGAACACTGAGTCAACTGGGAACACTATGGGAAGTGGTAGTATTTTATTTATATGAATTTTTACCTTATCCCAGACGATTTATAAAATTTTGCATCATTTAACAGAGAACACTTTCATTCAGATAAATATTTTCATAATTTTATTTTCAACCTATGAAGCTTTAGCCTTGTTTGCTCTTTATTCCACGAGTTGAAGACATAAATGCTAAATGTGTGGTATCTCTTTCTGACTTACTGTAAAATAAAATCAAATAATAGAAACTTTCCCTTTGAAAATACCACATCCTTTAAAGTAACGAATTTGGGAAACGATGCATTAGACGGCAATTCGAAGTCCATGAATCATATCTAGGGCTGAGACAAAAACAAATCAAATCCTTTGTTAAAGATTTTTCTAAGATTCTGGCAACTAAGAAAGTATATTAAGGATGTGTAGTCACAGAACCCACCAGTAGGAAGCGTTACTAATATTAGGATTACTTTCCTTTTGCAGATAAAAGCTTTTGCAGATAAACTGTTTTGCGCTTATTATGGGCTCTTCAGCATGGAATAGACAATACCGGCTTGTTTATTGTGTTTATTTTTTGTCACATAGTTTAATGCGTATAATCATTAAAAAGGTGAAATTTACCTTTAAATTAGCGGAAGTAAACGGGATATATCATGTTTAGTCGAAAAACTCTTTCTAATATTTACTGACAAATTGCAAAAAATAAATTTACAATTAACGGCTATTCTAATTTGAAATGGTATTATATTCCAATGGGTATTGTTATAATCACAACGACTCAAAATTAATGTAAAAATCATCGGGTCATGACGTCAGATTCAATGTTCTTGTGGTTCTACAACTTATTTAGGATTTGAATGAAAGCGAACATAAGTATAAAGGAACGTTTATAATTATTCTACGCACCATACAAAATATTCCTTGCGATTTCTTTATTGAAAAGGAAAAATTTCGTAAATGTCAACTGTTTCATTTAGGAAAAAAAATAAATATGAGATAAGGAATATCTTAAAGCGTTAATTTCTAGCGACATTTTACCCATAGAGAACTTTTTGCAAGCTCCATGGCCAAATGGCTTAATATCTGACTTTCAAACCCATAAGAACTAAGTCTGAATCCGGGTACGAGGAAAGAGCTCTGAGTATGCATGCATAAGTGCTCGTACAGGTTTGGAATTCACTTTAAACTGCAGATTCCCCTTAAAGAGTAGTAGATCACCAAAATATCCAAATTCAATTCGAGAGCAGAAATCACTGATGAAGAAATTTTTATTGTCAAATGTTTTATGTAACAAGAAAAATTTATGTACCCTAATCAACAGCTGTATGCATATTTTTTACAGTGTACAACGTTTATTGTTTGTTTAACTTAAATTTTATTAATTTGAAGCGATTTACCTCTGTTCTCTCTGAAGGTCAGTTCAGCATTACATTTTACCGTAATTTTATTTTAAGCAACTCCTTGATGATTGTAAGAAAACACCAAAAATGAAGGTCAAAAACCTCTCAATGTCAAGGTTAATCTACTTTTCTCCTTCAAGAAATACAATTGAATGTAATTTTACTGCAATGGTCATTAATAGCACTTGTATTTATAGTTAATTGTGCTTATTTCACAAAATTTAAACTATCAGTTATTATTTACTCCACATTTCTCTTTAACTTTACGTAGTTGCATTAGAAAAACAACAGTTATTGGGAATATTGTGACATCAATCTATGCTCAACATTTTAATGGCAAATGCCTAGAAATATCTTAAGCGCACTATCTTATTATCAACACGTTCTATTTAAAATATTGTGCAACTTAAAAGCTGAATTAATATCTTCCGTGCATTTAAACATAACATGCCGGTAAAAACTGTATCCAACATATTTTTAAAATGAATGCCATCACCACAAAGTCTCTAAATCGATTCCATTTATCTGAAAGCTGTTGAATAGTGTTTGGAACGACACAAATATTTTCTTACTTGAAAGAGAATGCACAGCACATTTGCTATTTTGATATGCAGCATTGATATCTTGTAACATGCAAATTTTTGCAAATATTTTTTATCAATCTGTTTTTCGAATATATCTTGCAAATGCACAGAGACTGAACATTTTTCAAGCGTTTGGGTGCATCCAAATTTTGCGATTTGATGTTTTACTTCATCAAATGGCTTTGTTAAGCATTGTTATTTTATCTATTTTGTTCTTCATTGCCTCAGGAATACGATGGAGAGGATGTGATAACTCGAAATAAATTTATATTTTCCTCTAAAACTAGAAGTAAATTTATTTTTTGTAAAAATGCTCTTTTTGGCTTTGAAGAAAACCGTTGCATAATATCGGAGATATGTAAAAAATATAAAATTCATTTCTGTGTTATTCATTTATAAAGACTCTTTCTAAAATGGCGTATTTCTGAGAAATCTCTTGTTTCGCAGTTTTAAATATATGACTGCAAATGTACTTTAAAGAAGTAATTACATTGTATCATTTCAGCATTTTAAGATGCTCCATCTATCCGTTGGAAATTTTCAGTAGCATATTACACCCCTATTTTCGAAGTGGCACAACAAAAGAAAAGAAAACAGTTGATAGAAAATGACGAAAACGGTTTTTAGAAGCGAATATATTTTTTAACTGTCGAAACTCTGTACATTAATTAAAACAATAAAATATTAATTTATAGACGTGGAAAATACAGCTCTTAGGCACATACATAGGCGAAACTCCTGGGAGACAGGGAGGATCCGGGTCCTCCTTAATGAAACGGAATTTTTACCAAGTCGTATATACTAAATATCTAGTATTTTTTATATACAATTTTTCAAGTGAATATACAAATAATAAATATTTTTCTACATTATACTTCGACACGCTATGCCATATTATTATAACAGAATATGATAATTACATTATTATAATGGCATGTAGTATGAAACTATCCTCATTATAATAGTCACATTATTATAACGAGAATATAATAAAAAATAGAAACCATTGAGTTTTTGCAAGTAAAACCCGAGAATGAAAATGTACGTCATCACCACTAAATACACATCAATTATCCTATTACCAGATGATGTAATACAGAGCTGAAAACATTCCTGTTTATATATTTGTACTCAAAACTATGTTAGTACGTTATCATAATTAAAATTGTAAAATATAGTTTATAAATTAAAAAAAATATTGTATGTTGCCGTACCGGAAAATTTGAAGCCTAATGATAATTTCGCTATACTCTTGCAATGGGTAATTTTATAGAATGTATTATTATCAAAATGTATTATATATTTGTACTCAAAACTATGTTAGTACGTTATCATAATTAAAATTGTAAAATATAATTTATAAATTAAAAAAATATTGCATGTTGCCGTACCGGAAAATTTGAAGCCTAATGATAATTTCGCCATACTCTTGCAATGGGTGATTTTATAGAATATATTATTATCAAAATGTATTTCTCATTTATCTGAAACTATGTGTTAAAGTGAAATAGCAGCATATTCCAAAATTATAAAATTTTAGGTCATATATGTTTCGAAAATTAACTGAAAAACAATTAAGCGTACTCCAATTTCAAATTTTCTGAGGATGTTTAAGACAGACATCTGTGATTGAATGAATAGGCAAGAAAATAAATTACAGAAAAAGGAACAATAACAACTTTATTAAAACACTACATAAACATACAAATAGATGTTGTTGTGCAAGAAAAACTAACAAATTATCTGACGACAGGTGATAGCATTAAAGTTGTACAACATAATTAACAGCTAATATCCCAAATTACACAACATGCTATGTCGCAAAACAAAGGAATGCGCTCAAAGATCTTTCCATCAAAATACAACTTTATGTCTTAAATAAGATAAAAACATTAGAAGAACCAGCACTAATTTCCAAAGCAAAATATTTTATGAAATTATTTATAACGTGAATTATGTTATGCGTAAAATAATGCATTCTCAGAATGATAGACGCCACTTTGGCATTTGATACTTTTTTTCACAGTAAATTATTTCAACAAATTACGCTAACATGAACAATCCTGGTATCAAAACTGCACATTTAATTAAGCTCGCTTATTCTGTTCGACTCCGTAATTAAATTAATCGATGGTGTTCAATAATTTATTTACTGGTCATGTTGCGTATATTAACTCTATACTTATAATGATGTTTACATTCTACTATATTGTATACCTAACTGGAAGCCAGAATGCAAGAATTCTATTAATTTAACTTAAAGCTGAAAATGCCGACTCTATGTCATTTGGTATTTAAAATGTTATGTTTTATAGTATTTTACGACGTTTATATGTGTTATATGCAGAGGTGAGCTGTAGCCGATACCAACCGATGGCGTACTCCTGCTGTCAAAATTTTCCAGGTCTTGAATTTTAGTTGTTAAATTGTGAGAAATTCTTGAAATCAGTTATGCAAAAAGTGTAATACAGTATAACGTCAAAAAGTAAAATCCAACATCAAAGCAACTTATAAACGCTCAACAAATGTGCATTATGCTTACCTACTAATTCACAACAATACGAACTGCGAAGGAGTGATATGATATTTCAGTGCGTATCGGATGCTCACGTTTTGTATCGTACCTGTTGTCAAAATTTTGGCAGCTCACCACTGATTACATATGTACTCTAGTTACATATGTACGCTAGTGAGTATAAATGGATCAGTTACAGAAAATACCTTATACAAACCCACATATATTTGAATCTATATAAATTGAATCTGGATATAAGTAAGACAGATGCAATTTTGCATTTTAAGAAAATTTTGTTCCGAAAAACATTAGTCAAAATGATGATATCGAAAACTGATCTCTCTAAGAATATTGGATATATAACCGATTTATTTGACAAGCTGCTTCAAGTGCTATGAAATAATGATAGGGTATATAAATTTATATATTTACAATTTAATTTCGATCGCGTTATGAATTGCTGTATTTAGTAATACTACCTCGTTTGAATGCATATTAGATTGCAAATCTTTTTTTATTTATTTATTCTATTTTATGCTTGAAACATAATCGGATCTGTTGAGTTCTGTAGCAGAAAAACCATTCTTTACCATTAAGGATTTTTTCACATTTATTATATTTAGTTTCTCGCGGCAGAACAGTTAATATGTTTTCAAACAAACAGTGTATTTTCTCTTGAAATTATACTGTCATTATATAATTCCATATTATATTGCTTCGATTAACATCTAAAAAGAGTGTTAAAAATAATTCTAGTTTACGTTCGTTCGTATTAAATTAATAAATTAAAATTAGGATACAATTTTAGATTAACTGATCTAGAAGTAAAAAATTATGGCGGCCACCAGATAAAGAGTTACTAAAGTGATGAAAGTATACATTGATCCCATAGAAGGTCATTTAACCGGACTTTAAAGTTGTCTTTTCGGTTATTACATTTTAGTTATCCACCGGGCAATTCTGATACTAGATTTACTATTTGTTGGCCAAGTCTTGAAACCTTTGGAGATAGGGATTATAATAGTTGGTAAGATATAGGGAAAAACCCAGTTAATTATATTTATAGATGAAATATGCATCATAATTCTTTTAATCAGTGCTTTATTGCCAATAATTATTTTAAATAAAAGTATCTACTAACATGAATAAAGTCGTTATTAATAAAATAAGAACTATATGACCACTAAGTAAGTGATCACTAAGCAAATATCAAAGTTTTATCTTTAATCTTATAACTCCTTGACCAAGGAATTCAGCGATTGATACTTCAATATCCATAGCCGTACCAAGAAAGTCGGAGGTTTTGAAAAGGAGTTGCATTTGTATGTATTCATTTGAATTAAGATTTCCAATGAAATGAAATATTAATCGAGTAAAAGCTTTATGGCTACAGTATAATTAACAATGTTTATTTAAATATTTGAGAAATTCAAAATTAAGCATAAAGATCTGCTTTCCACTCTCAATTTGAAGAATGACAGCTACATTTCCACCGATTCTACAATTTGAAAAAAATTCCTTCATTATCAACTAAATTGCTCTATATTCATATAAACACTTACAACTGACAGTCTAATTTCCTAAAAGTTATGGCGAAAATAATTGAAAAGACGGAATTCGGCACTAATTTGTTTTAACAATGCTTCATAGTTTTCCCCGCTCATATTTGTGCACTAGGAGGACTTATGATGTTTAAAATTTATGGATATAATCGATATAAAAAAACAATTGTTTATTTTGTTTAGAATATCTGTCATATTGCATATTTCATATACACATTGCATATTGTCATATTGTATATTGAACTTTTATTCTGAAGGATCAAATTGAAATGACGAACCAACATTTGTAACAACATTTTTGTGCCTTTAGGTTTTGCTCTGGTTACACACACACACACATTATATATATATATATATATATATATATATATATATATATATATATATATATATATATATATATATATATATATATAATGATATAATGTGTGTCTGTGTGTGTGTAGCCAGAGCAAAACCTAAAGGCACAAAAATGTTGTTATAAATGTTGATACTTTAGAATTTGATACTTTTGACTTTTCGATCTTTCATGTTCATTATTCGTGGTCACTATGAGGTTAACTACGGATGCGTGCAGGCTTCCGGGAGTGGTGTCGCAACCGCGCAGCCGGCTGGTAACCGGGACATAAATGAGGTCACAATCCCTCATCGGCCATTTCATTGCACCTAGCTCGTATGTTTTCCTTTCGTTCTTGTTTTCATCTAGATCGTATGGTTTTCAGGATTATTGCCTTTTGAGTTTATATATATATATATATATATATATATATATTGCGGTGAAGATTTAATATTTACTGTGATGTTAGCTGCTTATTAGTTGTATTAATTTTTAAAAATATTTTATTTAACGTGCTAACTATTTACCGTCACTGCAAACTAAAATACGAGTAGTCTGGTCATTAAAGTATCTTTATTATTTAAATTCCATTCCTTATTTTAGTTATACAGATAACTCACGATTTTATTTACAAAACATTATCTTATTACTTACAATATCATTCCATTATATTTAACAATGTGAGACCACAATCTTGTTATTTCTAGAGGCCAGCGCCGTGATCAGCCTTATTAAGCGGAAATCATATTATGTATGTACTCGATACCTGATCACATAGAAATTAGTACATACATCTATACTACATGAAATGCGCGAACACAATTGCTGCACCGACATGGCTTGGCCTAGCTCTCTGAGTAACGCACTAATCGAACTTTTTAACGTATTTACCAGTTCATCTCAAATTTTCAACATCTTAACTTTACATCTCGAGCTTTTCTTACCAGATCTTGTAGTCAGTCCTGTGTCTTTTAAGTAAGTACTCAACAATCTTAATTTTTAGGCACTTTCTTTAACATGCCTTTCGGGAAACAGGTCTTCCATCTTGACCCCCGAAACTTCATTGGCGTTACTTTGCCTCTCATAAGTAATTGATAGTTCAGGGGCTGTTCCCTGATTGTGCGATGGTTCGCCGCTCGGGTGTGCCCGAAGGGCGGTTTCAGTTTTAATTTGTATTTATTGGTCATAAACTACTGCACGATTTAGTGTCAATTTCGGCGCCGTTGCGTCGGACCTATTCTTCATCACTCGATTTCTACTATCGTTTTAATTTTCAAATGTATGATGTAACTCTGGCCTCATGTTTTAGTCTCGCACATATATAAAATCTAAAACAGTTCTTGATTTAAGAAAGGTTTATTGAAATTTTTATCGTGAATCTTGTAACATAAATTTGTAGTTTAATAAGGTCTATGAAGAAATATATTTTTAAATATATATATAACACTTAAAAGATTGTTTTTTGAAATACTGAACGTATCTATTGAAATAAAAATATCTGATAGATTGATTGCTGTTTTTATATTTGTTTTGAAGATTGTTAATTTAAAAAGTGACAATTTTCATTTTCGACAAGCACAACATTTAGTTCAAACTATGTCAAACTACCCAAAATTATCTTAGTGATACTTATAACCAGAAGAAAAACAAGACATATTGAATACTAAGTATTACTGTAACATAAATTCTAAACACTAATCCCCACGCTGCATATTCTTACAATAAAAATACGGATTTTTTTACACAAAAATCTTACAAAGTTTATCTTCATACACACCATTTCTTTGTTGTTGCATCAGGTATCTGGATGTAAGTCTGTGTCCAAAACTACGAAAATATGAATACTAAATGCAGGAATTCCCTAATGCTTTCTGTTTTGAAATAAAATGATATAATATCAATTACTGTTTTTATTGCAGTAATTTATCTTGGTCATTATGATATGTGTTTGGAATTGTAAAATACTTTTTATGTGTAGAAATAAAGCTTATTTATTAATTTTTCTATTTATTTAATAGGATGACGTGCTTTCTATATCTGATAGAGAAAGCACATTATTTCATTAAATAAATATTTTCCATGAAATATGTATATATATTTGTACAAAGTTAATGACGACATATAATTCAAGCTCAATATAATATGTATTTTTCAAATTTATAACATAAAGAGATTAAAAAATGGATCGTTAAAATAATATTTACTTACAAATGTATTTTACTAAGGAAATATATTATTCAAAATGTTCTGCATCATTAAGATTTTTCATCGTATATATATATATATATATATATATATATATATATATATTTATATATGAATAATAATTAATCTATACTCATAGAACTTGTAGAAATTATGAGATTTATATGATGTCCAGCTTTATGGAACTATAGAAGTTACAAATATTATATCAATTTAAAACAGTATAAATTACCAGGGGAAATATCTATAAATGCCTATTTTATTCGATAGCAAATTACTAACGAGAAAATTGCTAGATAGCAAATTACGAAACACGTAAAATAACTTTAAAAACACATACATGCTTCAGCTAAAGGAAATGTATCTTAACATTAGACAAATATGTTTAAAGAAGATATGTATAAAATACTGATTCAAAAAAGAAATGATATCAATTCATCTTGTGACACTGACAAATGAGTGTATTACATTGTACGAAACGAGAGATGGTTTCTTTGATAAGATCTCTATAACTCTTGAAGATAAAATGAAAGATAAAATATTGAGTATAGAAATACAATCGCTGGAAAATATCGATTACTAAATGCATTTGGAAAGTTAGAGATATAAATGATATTGATAAATAATGCTATTATATATTTTCAATGATATTTTCATTTTGATAAAACGTAATTTTCTACATTTATAAACTGCAGTATAAACTAATTGTAACTAAAGCAATAAAATGTTGATTAACTAAACTGTGAGTTTTTTTTGCTTATTTCGTATTAGTTTTTTGAATTTCTAAGCGTTATCTGATATGCACAATATTTTTGCATGGTAAGAAAAATCTGCATTTTGTAACAAGATGTATTTTCGTAAGTACACTTTCTGTAAAATTTTAAATTCAAAATATTCGTATATTTCCCGGCGTGTATAAATATAAGTTAAAATACAGATATACAGTCAATATAAATATCGAGTTAGTGATCCCTTTCAGATTTAAGACAAGTATTTATATGCAGCAAAACATGTGGCCCAGGATTTTCCTCCGAGTATTGCCTGAAAAAAATTAAATGCAATAGAAGATATAAATAACATTTATGAGAGAATAAAATAAATATATTGACGTTTTATATTTATTAGAAAAAATAATTACCATTAAAGATTTAAGTTATATCAAACATTTACTGCTATTGGGATACAATTTAAGATACAACATGAATTTGTTTCATATTTAAAATTTTATACCGGAGGATAGCAGTTAAAAATAACATTGTATCATATTATATATCGAATTAGATATAACATTAACATAAATAAAATAAACAAGAAAGATCAATCATGAATAAAGCATTGTTTATGAAACATTTTACAACTGAAAGGAATTTTATTTAAACATCTCTAAAATGCGATACATTCAGCGCTGATATATTTTAAATTATCACAGTACTACAAAAATTTATTATATTTTATAACTTAAAACTTCATCGAAAGAAAATAACTTTATTCAAATCACGTCGTCGAAATATAAATCGTCTGGCTCTCTATGCAAAAGCAATGAATATATCATTCATATCATTTTTATTCCAGACTCCAGAGCTAAATAAATTTGAGTGAAAAAAATCAGTAATTCATATACAACTCGTCTTGCAATCACTTGCTTATGTTCTGCATTCATTAAAATTAGGCTTCGTTGTAGAAACAATAAAAGTCTGATGATCATTTAAACTAAAAAATATTGTTATTGTGCTGTTTCAGAATATAAATGCAAAGAAATTAAGCAAAAGTAAAGCGGTTTTAGGACGGTTACAATACTAAATATAAATTAAAAAGAACTTTAAAAATCACGATTTTGACACAAGATGGATGCCATATTTTATTTTGAAGTGGGTCACGTGATCTCTTCATATAATATAGGTGAAATTATTATTTTAATTTTTATTTAAAAACTACCAAATATATTTTGCTGAAATTTTTTGCATATATTGTAAGGGATAATTTGAATATTTCCTAAAATTTTTGAAGCAATTTGTGAATTTTAACTTTGCTTTAAAATATTTGTAAAATTATGTAACATAGGGTTTAATGTATTTCACTTTTTCAATCTGAGTTCAATCCAAAAGTAATTGGGTGATATTATTCATTTACATTCTCATATGTCCACAAACCGTCTCAACAAACTAAAATTTCATTTGGATAAAGTCATTTTTACGGCAGTTATCGTACGAATATATAAACAGACAGAATGAACGAATTCATAAACACTTTCCAACTATGTGGGAAAGTGTTAATAAAATGAGAGATAATTTTTCATCTATATTTTTATGAAACTGCCAGCTATTGCATTTAAATTCAACCGTAGAGGAACAGCACAAACATAAATACTCTTATTATTAAACCAAGTATTATCTATTGATTTGGTACATATGGTTATCAATTTAAACCAAGTATTTGGTTATCAAGTATTTGGTTATCAATTTAAACCAAGTATTATCTATTGATTTGGTACAGTAATTCAATGTATATTGAAAGGTACTGTAATATTTGCAGAAGGGCCCGAAAACATGTAAATGCCTCATTGGGAAAAAAATTAAGAAATGAACAGAAACATTACATCCGCTACAGTAAATAGAAACAATACACAGACTAGGGTAATATTGATCGGGGTAGTAATCGGACTGTGAATTTAAACCACTTCAAAGAAGATTATGCTGGTAAAATCTAATTTGTAATGCTAATCCAGTACATTTGTAATGCTACACTCAATAATGTAGGAGGGGATTTCTGTGAGAAGACAACATCTCTTTTAAGTATTCAAGTGAATCCCCAAGTCCTGGGTAAATGCATTTTTGGTAAAATTTTGCCAGAGTGTATTTGCACGAGCTTTAACTGTGTACTATCATATTTGAGACATGCTTCTGCTACATTCATCACAATAGAAGTGAAGAGGTAAATCCTGTAAGTAGTCAATGTTTGTCCAAAAATTTAATCGATGTGTCCATGAAAATCTGAAAGTCCAAAATGTTAAACACACTTTTTTAATATTGCAAATTTCCTATTAAACTTTTGATTTGACCTATTAAACTTTCGATATAAATTATAGTTATTTAGATTGGTAAATATTACATATAGGGCCAATTTACCACTAGCTGGAACTTCAAGGAAAATATGAATTCGGCTCCCTATAAGACATTTATAGTAAAAGATAAGTACATTGAACATGGGAGATGGGCCTCAAAGCTTCGCGGCCTCCCAACATTTGTTTACTCTACATATGGTCAGAAAGGACCCTGATTACGGGGAAGAAAAAAATCCCCACAAGTTTTCAAATACCTAAATAATAACAAAATTTTGGTTTTTACTTTCCCTGCAATACATGATAATGTACAGGGAAAGTATTGGAATCATGTCGAAAATCGCAACTCGAGTTTTCGACGGATCTACGCGTTTCGAGACCTCTAGAATACGAAAACACTATTTTTAGTGTGACGTCTGTGTGTGTGTCTGTCTGTCTGTGTGTCTGTGTGTCTGTCTGTCTGTCTGTCTGTCTGTCTGTGCAGATTTTGTATCCACTCTAACTAAAAAACTAATTGACCGAATTTCATAAAATTTGGTAGGTCTATCACTTGTGAGCGGATCTGATGCTAATTAGTTTTGGGTACGATTCGGGATAAAAGAACCCGCCTTTTTTTGCGAAATGGCCCGCAATGGTTTGTATCCACTCTAGCTAAAAATTTAATATACCGAATTTCACAAAATTTAGTAGATAAGTCGCTTGTGGGTCACTCTGGTGCTGATTAGATTTTGATACGATTCGAAAAAAAATAACCTGCCTTTTTTTGCAAAATGGCCCGCAAAAATCGCCAACATTTAAAATAAAGAACTACGTATGCTCAAATATATCCATAAATGTTCGTTTAATACGTAATTTTTAACGAAGAAAAGAATAAGACCAACCCCATTACACTAGGACTAGCCGTTCCCGAGATATTTTTGTTTTTTCGTATTTTCTCTACACCACCTTTGAAAAGAAGTCCAGTTATTAAATGAGAACGAAAATTGAATTAAAAGTGAATTAAATGTAATTAAAATAAAAAGAACGTAAATGTAAGTCTGCAGGGAAAGTCATGTGCTGCCCACATCAGATTTTTACTTTCCCTGCAATACATGGTAATGTATAGGGAAAGTATTGGAATCATGTTGAAAATCGCAACTCGAGTTTTCGACAGATCTACACGTTTCGAGACCTCTAGAATACGAAAAAACTATTTTTATCGTGACGTCTGTGTGTGTCTGTGTGTCTGTGTGTCTGTCTGTGTGTCTGTGTGTCTGTCTGTCTGTCTGTGCAGATTTTGTATCCACTCTAACAAAAAAACTAATTGACCGAATTTCATAAAATTTAGTAGGTATGTCACTTGTGGGCGAATCTGGTGCTGATTAGTTTAGGGTACGATTCAAGATAAAAGAACCCGCCTTTTTTTGCGAAATGGTTCGCAAAGGCTTGTATCCACTGTAGCTGAAATTCTAATGGACCGAATTTCACAAAATATGGTAAATATGTCGCTTGTGGACGATTTTGGTGCTGATTAGATTTTGGTACGATTCGGAAAAAAATAACCTGAATTTTTTTGCAAAATGGCCCGCAAAAATCGACAAAATCTAAAATAAAAAACAGCGTATGTTGAAATATATCCATTAAATGCTTGTTTTATGCGTAATTTTTAACGAAGAAAAGAATAAGACCAACCCCATTACACTAGGCCTAGCCGATCTCGAGATATTTATGTTTATTCGTTTTTTCTCTACGCCACCTTTGAAAATGAGTCTAGTTACCAAATGAGAACGAAAATTGAATTAATAGTGAATTAAAGTTAATTAAAATAAAGAGAATGTGTATATAAGTCTGCAGGAAAAGTCATGTGCTGACCACATCAGATTTTTTATATTTGTTGTTATTGTTTGATATTTATCACAGTCGACCTTAGTAATGACAATGTAATAAATAATAGTGAATAAATATGTTATTTAATGAGTAAAATGATTATTTATTAATACTAACAATTAGCCAGATAAGTACAAGCGGCAGCGTTCACATTTTCAAGTAAGTGTAGATATATAGTGTAGTAACATAGTTCAAGTAAGTGCCGGCAAAATAATTGACCGGCAATCTCATATATCGAAAAGAGACAATATTTTTATACAGTGAAGCCATATGTCAAATATGAAGTTATTCTTTCATTTACATAACCAATTTGAATAGATTACTAATGGGTGGAAGTCGATGTTCCGGAAACAAACCATTTTATATGAAATAATTTATTTAAAAAATATAATTTAATTTTTATAATTCAGAATGCGATTTTTTGATTGCCAAAAAAGGCAATATTGAAGTATTCGAACGTTATGATATATGTCTATCAGTATTGACTTTTGATGCATATAATTTCAACAAGCTAGAGAAACGTAAAAAAAACACTAGTATGTACCACTAACATATACGGGGCGGCGGCATTTCGTTTCCATTTTAAGTAATATTTACAGTTTTATGAAATCGGGTCAGGCATGTGGATAAATGTTGGCAGGCAAATTTTTGAAATAAATAGCAAAATTACTCAGGTCCAAACATTTTTATTTTTTGAACTTTTCAAGTGCAAAGAGCACAGAGCGCCATGCGAAAACAAATATACTATATAAGAATTTAATATTAAACAGGTAAAAACTTACCATCAGTTTTATCACACCTCATTTCGCATTATGAAACATCCTTCGTAATTGTTGGAAGTATTCTGCTCTAGACACAGCCTGGTAACAATAGCCCCTGATCCTGCAAGTTCAACTTCAGAGTGCAGACAGGATGTGCTGGGTCCTTCCTCTTTGAAATCCTCAGATTCATCACCAGAAAAGTTTGCGTTTTCCAGTTGTTTTTCTTCTTCTTTGATGCTCTCTAAAGGTGAATCAGGATGCGATCTTTTAGGATCTTCTTTTCTGTACCCTGAGCTTGGTAAGGGTACTGAAGTATCTAGTCTTCGGCGATGACACAGTACAACTAAAGCAACTAGAACACCAACAAGGACACCCAGAGTGATTGGAATAGCTACTAAAAGAGAGCTGGGATGACCTGGATGAACAGCTACACTTCGACTCCAACCTAATGGCAAAGCATGAGGTCCTAAAAACGAAAGCAATGATAATGATGCAATTTGAAGTACCATTGATGTCATATAATATTTTCAAATTTGTAACTTTGTATTTTGCTTTTAATATACGGAATAATCTACCAAATATATTGAAGTGAAATCTAAAGACTTTATTAAGCCTATAGAATAATGAATAAAATTCAATATATGAAATTATGATCTTTCAACTTCGATAGAAATAATTCTAATACTTTCACAACTATTTTTAAGTGTGCATTTGTTCATAAAATTCTATGTATATAACAAAGAAATATGGTTGACTTAACCCATACATTCTGACTGTTGAATATTTCATAAAAAGTTTTAATGTCCTAATTATTTAACTTTCTATAGGGTCTTCAGCTAAGAAAATTTTGGATTATTGATAGGAGAGAATGCTCCTTCGAAGTCCAACTCATTGAAATTTGTAGCAATTTTTTAATACTTTTGGATTGAATGGAAGTCAAAAACTGTTGATAACTGGATCCTCCTTGTGCTGTGTGGAATTAAAAAATTCGAAAAATGCATAACCAATGATTTTCTGACTAATGAATCCACCATCTAAGACGCAGACTTTAAATAATCCAATTTAAACTTTGCTAAGTGAGAAATTGAGCATACTTTAACATTACGGTAGTCATATGATTTAATGTGACAAACTTTTGATTACGTGCATGACAAGAATTATTATTAAAGGGGTGAGGTAACTGCAAAAGTTTGTGGTTACAAATGAATTTTCATTGGGAATGACTATTAAGAAAGATATTTTTTAAGTAAGAAAGATATTTTTTAACATTCTCACCGGTAAATTAATAATCGATAGAATTCGTGGTAGAAGAACACTCCCTGGATCAATATTAAACTGTTCAAGGAGAGCAAAATAATCATCCACGAAATGATCATAGAATTAAAGACGTTTTATTACTTTGAATGAACTGCAAAAAATTATTCTACAGGAAATTACTAATATCAATAAATGAGTCTTAAGTATCCTAGTTTAACTCCAATATAAAACTGTTTAGCTGAACAATATATAAATAAATAAATACTTTTACAAAATAAACATATATCGTATATAAATTATTGTAATTTATCATGTATCGTTAGGACGACCAAAGATAGGAGAAAAAATTGAAGTTGGCTATCCGTAAGTAGATAATCTTAAGTATTCATACATTAAAAATAAAAATTATGACTTACTGAAAACAAAATTCCTATATAGACATATTTTATATTGATCTGCAAAATTAGGGGATTGTTTAGACCGACTCAATTTATAAAGGGAAATAAATCTAAATAAGTCTAAATGTGATAGTTATGTGAAACATTCGCTTGTTTTTCGGATAATTCATTTTATAAACTTAGAAAGGTTTCGAAATTTGTTTAAGAGGATACACATTTCAGTGCTTTAAGATATACAATTATTTAATGCACCTGTTGGGTTGCTTTAGAATTTAGGTAATTTGGAGGTTTGAAAATTTACTTTTATTTCTTTTTCCCTGGCTCAATATTCTTAATTTGGTAATATTTAAATAATATTTATTGGCTTTTTCATTTATTCTTTAATTAGAATATTTTTAATCATCTAAATTAATTTTCTTTATAATATTCTTAGTTAAAAATGTTCCATTAATATTACTTTTGATTTGTAAATTTTAAAAATTATTTATTTATTTGATTCCCCTTAAAATTCCCTTTAATTTGACGTCCCATTTTCCCATTTTGGTTAGAAATTCCGTTTGTTCTACAGTTTCAAGTTATTTCCATGTCTCACTGTAATTCAAAAATTTCAGTTGCGGCCATTTTCGGAATTTTGTTTCGCGGGCCCTTTACTGCGATTAAGCCGCCACCTAAGCGTTTTTCGCGCCTCTTTAGAATTCGGGATTTTTTTTAATTGGTTCGCGTTTTTACGGATCGTCTGCTCTCGGAATTATGAGTATTATTTTGGCAATTCTAATTTCGGTAAGCGAATTTTAATTGCTGCCGTTTATCTAAACTCGCCCTTTTGCCGCAAGTATAAATACGCGCGTAGAACTTTTCAGTTTCAGTTTTTTGTTGAAATCCTTCGTTGTGGTTAGCGCGAGAAGCGCGTTGTTTATTTTCGAATGGAACTTATGTTCCACGCGAGTTTTTAATGGAACGTTAAGTTCCTCGCGTTATTCTTTTTTTTTCATTAGTTGTTTTAATTTAAATTATGCATTTTTCAAGCTTTTTCGCGTAATTCGCGACGTAACTCTCCAGAAAAGTGTATGGTGAAATTCCTTTTGCGAGTTATGTGAATGAAGCGTCTGACGATGACGTCCGAGTTTTGAGAAAATCCTAGCGTTCCAGATGTGGTTGTTAGGCCTCTGCTGATGTTTTTCAAAAGTGCTGAATCCTTTCCTGACTAAAGTTTGTTGAGATCCTGATCCCAAGAAAACCAGTTTTTTCCAAAATCTGTGCTGCTCCAATGATTGGAACTTTCCCCCTGTCTGGCGGCCCATCCGGGTGAATACTGATGTTTTATTTAAACCCTTAATTTCTTTAATTCTGAATATGATTTCTCAATATTTTTGAAATGCATTTAACTAAAATTTATTCTGTAAATTTAAAATTCTAAACTTCATTCTGAGAGCAAATTTCTAAACCTTCATAATTTTTAAGAGCCTGGGTTAAAATTCTAAAATTCTTTAAATTTAATATTTTTGTTAATGATTTTTGATGAAATTTAAATAGATTGTTTTGAGTAAAGTTTTTATGCTAATTCCTTAATTTTAACTAAGTTGATAAAATTCTAAAATTCTAATGTCTAAAATTCTAATGTTAATTCTTCCTGAGTTGCCTGCCTGTGAGCAGTGTTTTTGTATTTGTTAATTTGAATTAATTTGAAGTACAATTTAATAAACTAATTTTCTTTAAACTAAATATTATGTCTTCATTTATATTTTTTAAACACAGCAGATTTTATTCTATCTGTTAAACACAACAGTAGTTTTGGTGCCGTGTACCAGTCTAGAAATTGCTCTCATGTTTTATAATATTTATTAGTAGTATTAAACTTTCAATTGTATTGCAATTATGGATGATATTAGAGAAAGTAACTGTATGTATGTTTCTGTATTTGGGTCAGATGAAACTGGAGATGGCTCTAAAGATAAGCCTTTTGAAACTTTATTATATGCTATGTTCTTTGTTGGTAAAGAGCCATTTCCTTCATTTCTTACAAATTCAAATGATGGTAAAGATTGGGATTTAATTCCCAGAAGTCAGGTTGCTAGTACCAAGAAAACTTGGTTATCCTTATTGGAAAGAAATTTACCTTTTAAAATAAACATTGAGGCAACCTCTGATAATGTAAATTCTGTTGGTAACAAAAATATTGATTCAAATGTTAATAGTAAACAATATGACTCAAATGAACAGGGATTAAAAATAGATTCTTCTAAATGTAATGTAATGAGTAATTTTAAAACAGTCTCTTCAATAGGAGACTTTTTAGATTCAATCCCAGTATTTTCAGGAGAGGAATCTGGCCTCCCATTGGAGGATTACATAGATAGAATTAAAATGTTAGCTGACCATGCAAATTGGTCAGAGTCAGACAAGGTCTTAGTTTTAAAGTTAAAACTGTCAGGCATAGCTGCAAGATTTATTAGAGATAATCCTAAGTTAAAAGAAGAGAAATCTTTCTCTCAAATTCTTAAAGCTTTACGCGACAGATTTTCCTCAATAGAATGTTTACACAGTAACTTGAGAGCATTTCTGCAGAGTTATCAGAGACCAAATGAATCTGTGCGTCAGTTTGCTGCTAGAGTTGAGGCTTCCTCATACAAAACTGTTTCACCTGGCTTACTAAATGACAGAGTGGCAAACCAGCAAAGACTTGATGTCTTGTGCTCGGTTTTCATTGAAGGCTTGAAGCCTCATTTCAAACGGCTAATCCTACCTCAAAACCACAAGAGTTTTGACTCTGCAAAAAGGCATGCTGTGGCGGAGGAAGAGGTGTGGAGCAAGCAACATGGGGATGATCCCCAATATGTCATGAGTATTGGAGAGTCTGAAAATAAGCAGCTCCATGATGAGCTTAAGAGAAATAAAATGGAGGTAGAGAACCTCACTAAAAGGCTTGCTGAGTTGCAAACTCAGATTAACACCAAACCACAGCTGCCTCAAACTAGAGTGACAAAGGATAGCCGAAGGTGTTTTTCATGTGGTCTATTAGGTCACATAAGTGTGGATTGTAGGAAATTTCCTCAATCACACAGGTTCAACAGAAATTCTGGGTCTCTGCCTACTCGAATGTATCAACAACCTTTTTCTTTTCCACAACCTACACAAAACTATCCATATGGTTTTCCACAACAAATGCAAGGATTTCAACAACCTACTCAATTTTTTTACCATCAGCCAAATCAAAACTTTCAGCCTGACATTAATGAAACTAAACCTAAAATGAGTTACAACACTTTTTATACACCTAGGAGTGATAAAAATGACAGTGAAAAACAGAATTTAAACTAAGTAAGGGTGAAGGGAGTTTTCACTCCAACTTACCTTCTGAAGCCCTTGGGGTGTTACCTGTGATGAAAAATTCAAATTTGATTTCATTACAGAATTTGTCTCTACCAGTGATTTCTGGTATGATAAATAATGTTGATATTCCTATACTTATTGATTCTGGTGCTTCTATTAATGTGTTGTTTACAAATGTATTATCTCATTTAAATATACCTGACAGTCAATTAACAAAGTGTAATATAAATTTAAAAGGCATCTCTAGTGATATTATAAAAATTTCCAGGAAATTAAATATTAATTTACATTTAAATAACAAAATATTTAATGTTGATTTTTATATTATGAACTGTGATTTTTGTAATTATTCAGCAATACTTGGTGTGAAATTTTTAAAGGGTTATAAGATGTCAATAGATTTTACTAATAATGTTTTATACAATAATATTGTAACTGTGCCTTTTGCAATTAAGGATGAATCTGTACCATTTTATTATCTGATACAACTCAATTCTTTAATAATTATGAAATTAACAGAGAAAATACTTTGAATTCTGAAAAATATAGGGATAATTTGTGCTATGCACTTAGGAAATACACAATTCCTCCTCTATCGGAGGCTTTCATACAAGTAAAATTAAAAGAGATTGTTAAATTTAATTCACCTACTGTGATGATTGAGCCTTTAAACAACAGTAAAATTCTGGTCGCTAGATCAGTAAATAATGTATCTAGATCTAATATATATAATGTAAAAGTATTGAATTTGTCAACTGATGAGTTGCACATAAATAAGCATTCAAATTTAGCAAAACTTGCTCCTATCACAGTAGTATCTTCTTTTTCAGTTAACAATATTACTGAGTCAAGTGCAGAGAGTGGTGATAATTTTGATGTTTGGGGAGGAAATTTTGATCTTTCACACTTAGACTATAATGAAAAAAGACAAATAGAGAGTTTAATTAATGATTATAAACATATTTTTGCTAATTCTATTCCAGATTTAAAGGGGTGTGATACAGTTTTTCATAACATTAACTTAAAAGATGATATTCCTGTTAAACAAAAACCTTATAGAGTTCCTTATCATGTAAGAGATGAATTAGATAGACAAATTAATGAGCTTCTTGAAAATGACATTATACAAGAAAGTGATTCACCATTCTCCGCACCTGTACTGTTTGTTAAAAAGGCAGATGGAACATTAAGATTAGTAACAGATTTTAGAAAATTAAATGATAAAACTATTGATGATATTTTTCCACTGCCAAATATCACTGAATTGATTGATAGTTTAAATGGTGCGAAATATTTTTCTACATTAGACTTAACATCAGGATTTTATCAAATGAAATTGCACCCAGACGACACACACAAATGTGGCTTTTCTACACCTTTTGGCCACTATGAATGGAAAAGAGTCCATTTCGGTTTGAAAAATGCCCCCAGCTCCTTTCAACGACTTATGTCCATCGTCCTAGCTAAGCTTCCCCCTTTACAAATTTCTATTTACATAGATGATATTGTTATTGCATCTAGAACCTTTGAGGAACACTTAATGAAATTAAAGGTAGTATTTGATAGGTTATCTCAACATAAATTATGTTTAAAGCCAAGTAAATGCAATTTTTTTAAATCTTCAATAAATTATTTAGGTTTTCAAGTTTCTGAAGGTATTGTCCAACCTGACCCCTCAAATTTAAAAACTGTTAAAAATTTTCAAAAACCCAACTCTAAAAAACAAATTCGCCAATTTTTAGGATTAACTGGCTTCTACAGAAAATTTATTGAAAATTACTCCTTAAAAGCTCTTCCCTTAACTAATTTAACTAAGCAAAATATTAAATTCTCTTGGACCCCTGAAGCAGAAAATTCTTATCAAACCTTAAAATCCGAATTACTTAAAGAACCCATTTTACATCTCCCTGATTTTTCAAAACCGTTTTCGGTATGTACCGATGCATCAAATTTTGCTCTAGGAGCAGTTCTCTGTCAAGAAGGAAAGGATGGATTTTTGCACCCTATTGCTTATGCTAGTAAAAAACTAAAAGATGCAGAAATAAACTATAGCACAGTCGAGAAAGAGACTTTAGGAGTTGTCTGGGCAACATCCTATTTTAAGCAATACCTTTTGGGAAAACATTTTACTGTTTATTGTGATCAGGCCTCCCTTTCAAATGTTTTAAAATTAAAAGACCCCACTTCTAGGATAGCACGATGGATAATGTCCATGACCCAGTTTAATTACAAAATTATTCATAAACCTGGTCGCCTAAATTTAACAGCTGATTATCTATCTAGATGTGTAAATAATGTAAACGTAAACACTATAGACTTGGATGTTGATACAAACCTTCTTTTAAGAGTACGTAATTCTCAAAATTCTGACCCTAATTGTATAAGAATTGGCTTATGCTTAGATAAAAATATTGACCCATTCCCTAAAAATTTAATATTTTTCTTAAAAGATGATGTATTATATTGTACTAATAGGAAACCTAAATTAAAATATCAAAGAAAAGAGCGTATTGTTGTTCCACAAAATTTGATCTCTGATATTCTAAATTATTGTCATGATTCGATCACTGCAGGACATGGTGGTTTTAGAAGGACTTTGAGGAAAATTCAGCAACACTTTTATTGGCCTAGGATGTATGTTCAAATTTTAAATTATGTTAAGAGTTGTCCTGATTGTTTACAGAAAAGAGGATTTAAACAAAAACAAAAAGCTCCTTTACAGAGGTTTCCAAATTCTACTTACCCTATGGAAAGAATAGCTATGGATTGTATTGGCCCCATGCCTCTAACTTACTCTGGCAATAAGTACATACTGGTAATTACAGACTATTTTACTCGTTGGCCAGAAGCTTATGCTATCCCCAATATTAAATCTGAAACTATTTTAAATTGTTTAGAAAACTTCTTTTCTCTTCATGGTGTGCCAAAACACATTATCACTGACAAAGGATCTAATTTCATTTCGAATGCTGCCATGAAGTTGTATGAAAAATTAGGTATTGAAAAACATACCACTACTAGCTATCACCCACAATCGGATGGAGTCTGCGAGCGTTTAAACAGTAAAATAATTAACACACTTAGTCATTTAGTGTCTGAAACACAAGAGGATTGGGATCGACATTTATCTTTTGCCTTGCTGGCCCACCGAACTTCAATCCATTCCTCGACTGGTGAGTCTCCAGCTAATCTTCTCTATGGTAGAGAATTAATTTTGCCACATCATCTTCTTTTTAATTTAAATGAACAAAATTTTACCACTGTTAGTGATTATAGTCAGGATTTGGCAATTCGTATGAAAAAATCTTTTGAAATAGTAAAGAAGAACTTACTTAAAGCAGCTAAAACACAAGAGACATACAGAAATAAGTCTGCTGTTATAAAAGATATAAAAGTTGGAGATTTAGTATATTTATACATTCCTGTTTTTCCAAGGGGACATTGTAAGAAACTCTCCAAACTTAATAAAGGTCCTTTTAAAGTTATACAAAAAACATCTAATGTAAACTTTAAAATTCAACATGTAAATGACACACGAAATATTCAGTTGGTGCACATTGACAGATTAACAAAAATTCCAGAAAGAGATTCTGTGTTCTTTTCTTGTGCACAATCTGATAATTCAGCAAGTAATACATCTCATGAGAATGATATAATTCCAACACAAAGATATAATTTACGACAAAGGAAAAACTAGAATGACATTTTTTTTTATTTTATTGTTGCGCAACATAATTTTTTTTAAGTGTATAATTTTTATATGTGTGTATTTGTTATTGATACATTGTAGAATGCTGCAAACTGGATTTAATTGATGTTGATTTAAGATAAAATTTGTTGCTATTGATATTGCAGATTACTGCAGGATTTAGAGAATGATTGAGAAAAGATTAATTTGGATTATATGAATTGATTATATTTATATTGATAGAGATATATAGTTACTTATTTATTGTTATTGAGAGTGCAGATTTATGCAAATATTTGATTAGGTGGTCCATGACGTAAGTTCTGATCACATATGTTGATATTTTTTGGTATATATTTGATGTCGGTAAAAGTATTAGAGTTCTGCAAAGATAAAAGTGGCAGTGTATATTAGATAACTGCAGATGCAGATGATGTTATGTGTAGTTCTGAATGGACATGAATAGATACTTGTGTCTTTGAAATTTTAGTATATCATTGTTGCTTATTGATAATAATTGTTATGGTGTCAATTGTCATTTGACACTTCTATTGAAATTTTATTTATTTTATACAACTTATGTACATTGTTTTATTTTTTTAGATCACTCTATTTACACATTTTTTTTTCTCTTTCCAGCTGGTATTTATATTTTGTAGTGGAAGTGAGAGTTGTTTCTCATTGGTTATTCAAGGTACCTTTTCAAAATTCAATGTTTCGATTCTTTGAAAACTATTTGGCTGGTCCAATGTTTTCTTAAAAATTTATTTTTATTTATAGCTAATGAGAATCAATGTCAAATCCTCTACCTTTACTTTTGTCTACACAAATTTAGTGATCTGATGTACAAAAATTTATTCATTATATAATTCTCTTTTAGTTTATAGTTTGTTAACAAATTGCTTATTCCGAAATAGAGGTTGAATTCGGATAAAAATTGTTATACTTAAATTGGTAACTTCTGATAGATATTTTATTTTTATTATCAAAAATTTTTCATTTTTCAAATGAAAAATTTTTGGGGGATAGGTGGAAGGAATGTGTTGGGTTGCTTTAGAATTTAGGTAATTTGGAGGTTTGAAAATTTACTTTTATTTCTTTTTCCCTGGCTCAATATTCTTAATTTGGTAATATTTAAATAATATTTATTGGCTTTTTCATTTATTCTTTAATTAGAATATTTTTAATCATCTAAATTAATTTTCTTTATAATATTCTTAGTTAAAAATGTTCCATTAATATTACTTTTGATTTGTAAATTTTAAAAATTATTTATTTATTTGATTCCCCTTAAAATTCCCTTTAATTTGACGTCCCATTTTCCCATTTTGGTTAGAAATTCCGTTTGTTCTACAGTTTCAAGTTATTTCCATGTCTCACTGTAATTCAAAAATTTCAGTTGCGGCCATTTTCGGAATTTTGTTTCGCGGGCCCTTTACTGCGATTAAGCCGCCACCTAAGCGTTTTTCGCGCCTCTTTAGAATTCGGGATTTTTTTTAATTGGTTCGCGTTTTTACGGATCGTCTGCTCTCGGAATTATGAGTATTATTTTGGCAATTCTAATTTCGGTAAGCGAATTTTAATTGCTGCCGTTTATCTAAACTCGCCCTTTTGCCGCAAGTATAAATACGCGCGTAGAACTTTTCAGTTTCAGTTTTTTGTTGAAATCCTTCGTTGTGGTTAGCGCGAGAAGCGCGTTGTTTATTTTCGAATGGAACTTATGTTCCACGCGAGTTTTTAATGGAACGTTAAGTTCCTCGCGTTATTCTTTTTTTTTCATTAGTTGTTTTAATTTAAATTATGCATTTTTCAAGCTTTTTCGCGTAATTCGCGACGTAACTCTCCAGAAAAGTGTATGGTGAAATTCCTTTTGCGAGTTATGTGAATGAAGCGTCTGACGATGACGTCCGAGTTTTGAGAAAATCCTAGCGTTCCAGATGTGGTTGTTAGGCCTCTGCTGATGTTTTTCAAAAGTGCTGAATCCTTTCCTGACTAAAGTTTGTTGAGATCCTGATCCCAAGAAAACCAGTTTTTTCCAAAATCTGTGCTGCTCCAATGATTGGAACTTTCCCCCTGTCTGGCGGCCCATCCGGGTGAATACTGATGTTTTATTTAAACCCTTAATTTCTTTAATTCTGAATATGATTTCTCAATATTTTTGAAATGCATTTAACTAAAATTTATTCTGTAAATTTAAAATTCTAAACTTCATTCTGAGAGCAAATTTCTAAACCTTCATAATTTTTAAGAGCCTGGGTTAAAATTCTAAAATTCTTTAAATTTAATATTTTTGTTAATGATTTTTGATGAAATTTAAATAGATTGTTTTGAGTAAAGTTTTTATGCTAATTCCTTAATTTTAACTAAGTTGATAAAATTCTAAAATTCTAATGTCTAAAATTCTAATGTTAATTCTTCCTGAGTTGCCTGCCTGTGAGCAGTGTTTTTGTATTTGTTAATTTGAATTAATTTGAAGTACAATTTAATAAACTAATTTTCTTTAAACTAAATATTATGCCTTCATTTATCTTTTTTTAAACACAGCAGATTTTATTCTATCTGTTAAACACAACACACCCATCATATCGTTGTATTATTTTCGCATACAGATTCTATTTTATATATGAAACAAATATTTGCTTATTTAAAAGAGAACATAAATAACTCATTTATATTCAATTTGCATGTATAATATGCACATCCCATGTTTAAATTCTAAATATTAAACCCTTTTTAGTATCAATACTTACTTGGTAAAACAGTAAGGTATGCGCTTCGAAAACTATATCCCATGGAATTTGCTCCGAGGCATATGTATTTCCCACTATCAGTTTCATAAACCTCAGGTATGGTAAGTTTATTTAGAAAAGATCCGTCAGATCGTTCAACAACTTCTGATGACTGTAAGACTCGATAATTTTCGCCTTGTACTTTTATGATATCATGCTCTCCTTTCTGAAGCGACTGAAGTTCAGAATCTTCCACTTTTTTCAGCCACTAAAAGACATAATGGAAAATTTGTTGTGGTCACATGTAATCACGTGTTTCGGTTACAAATATTTATCAAGGAATATAGTCTTAAAATATAAAACATGCATTAACAGAAGAAGCAACATGCAAAATAATTTAAAGTCTTAAGTGAGTATGACTTTTGCCCAGTTTGTAGCGTGGTAGACATTAAAATGGTAGAAAATACTGTTCCAACCATTCCTCATCAGGTCCAAATAAATTTTAGTATTGCATTTGCTATACAAGCATTTAAAGTTTCAATGATTGGATGCATTGGCATAAACTTGTTTCCAATTAATCATTACAGGATTGCTCACAGGCAGAGTTAGATCTGGGAAATTTGTGGACTATACTCTTATTTATAATCGTTTTAACTTAAACTCTTCATCATGAATCTATTTAAGTACAGCACTGTTACGAATCATACTGCTTGAGGTACTCTTACGTATGATACAGGCAGTTTTTATCAGGAACAAATAATTTCTTAATTTGCACAGTCATTTCTAATCACCATATAAAGTAAACAAAAGCGATATTTAATATCAAATGTGATTCAAATGGCCTACATATCTTATTTAATCTTAGGATACATATGTTAAAGCTGAGAACCATTGCAATTTACATGGCTTTTATTTTCGCTGAATTACGTCAATTCCCTATTTTTTTGGCATTGAGGTAAGTGTATTCATTTCTTGATGGTAAAAAGTATCTGGCAAGCTAAAATATGCACTCACAGGGGAACTTCTGCATGTATGTATCATTGGCAAATAATAAAGACTCTTGGTTTTAAAAATATGAGCAAGACCTAATACATATTTGATACAAAAATTCTGCTTGTCTAGGATTAAATGTTTTGAAACAAATGTTTTAAAGTTTGTTGCAAAACGCATGTTTTTCCTCAAATAAGTATCCACTGTGAATTGGATTATGAATTATTCTCTGTGAAGAAATATATAAATCCTATTATTTATTAAAAAGGGAAATAGTTCAAGATTTTTCAGAAAACTCCAGTTCCTCTCAAAATAAATACATATATAAAATGCATATTGCGTAAAGATTACTTCGACAAATTGGAAAAGGGGATAATGTTACCAGACATGGATTATATTTAGATATTGCCTTGTATTCTACTCTTGAATTTTATATTGATAAGCACTTTTCCCACATCAAATGATAGTGCTGGAATAGAAGTTAAGTATTTAAAATAGTCAATTTTCTCTCTATTGATTAATTGGATTTAATGGATTTAAATAAATATACTTTTCTACGTCATCTGAAGTTTGAATGACAAAATATACACTTACGTTCTTTATACCATCTATAGTCATATTATACATACATATATATATACAATAATATAACTATAGATAGTATATATATATATACATAAGTAAATATACTTTTCTACGGCATCTGAAGTTTGAATGACAAAATATATACTTATGTTCTTTATACTACCTATAGTCATATTATATATATATATATATATATATATATATATATATATATATATATATATATATATATATATATATATATATATACATATATATATATATATATTTGCTCATTCAATAAACATCACTGTACCCCAAAATTCAAATTTTTATTAAAATTCATTGTACATCCACAATTCTGGCCAACCTATATCTACACTATTACGAAATTGAGCACCAATTCAATAGTAATATCATGTACAGATTCATTGATGATACAATGATTATAAAAATTACTAAAGATGCATCAATATTAAACTTTCAATTTTATCCTCCCAATCTGCAACTTGTTGAAAATGTTTACTCATCACACCGGATCAACTACCTTGACGTTAGTTTACGAATTCAAAATGAAGATAATCTAAAATTAAAAATTTATGACAAAACAGCTTCATATAATTTCAAAGTCAACAAACTTTAATACTATTCATCAAATCTTTCAAAATCAGTGTTTAAAATTATCATTAATATACGGATCAAACAGTTAAGTAGTTAAGTACACCATGTTACAATAAAGGAAATATTTATAAATTAATAACCACCACCATCCAAAATAAATACCCGCCAAATCTTATTTTTTCCTTTATAAAAAACCCATTTTAAATTTAAATTCAATACCATGCTTCACTTGCAGCAACTTATTGAAAGATCAGTCTTAACAACTATTGAATATTCAAAAAATAAAATTGAATAATCAAAAAATAATATTGAATCATAATATTGAATAATCAAAAAATAAAGATTATCGTCAAAGTGACCATCAAATCATTGACTAAGCTTTATTAAAAGCTTTGATCATCATTGACTAAGCATCATTACATCATAAAAGTATAACATCAAATTTGGAATAGAGATATAAATTATTTGATTATTTAATAAATAATTATATATTTTATTATGGAACTTCGATAATTAAACCATTTCCATTCACCATATTTAAGTTCAAGCAGTTACACACTTAGACTATAACCTTAACTGTAAACAGTTTTGAGCAAAGTTATTCTCAAATTTTAACATCACAAGTTTCCAGAGAAAGTGATAACTGTTTTTCTGTTGTTTTATACTTATTCTTTTTCAAATTATTAATCATTAAATTATTAAATATTATTCTATTATTATAACATGGCATATAGCTGGTTTACTTATTTTGATGTTTTATTTCCATTGATGACTTCTACCTTCAGGTGCCCTGGGTCATTAGACTAAACAGAAGCAGTGCACTCATTCTTCCTTAAATGTAATGTTAGGGACACGACAACAACAACAACAACATTTCCATTGACTATTGTTAATTCTGATCCATTTTCTACATTCTTCTACGTCGAGTGATGTGAATAATTTTTATAATACAATATAAAGTTATGCATACAGAAATGTAGAATTTCAGTATTGCCGAACCAGGTATGGCCCTTGAAAACGTACATGAAATACTTTTCACTTTTACTATTTTATATTTCATGTATGATATTCTCAAACAATTTTGGGAACCAGGAAAGATCTAGTTCCATGTATTGTTTTATCAGTTTGAATATTTTCATATATTACACTCTTCATGCACTTACGCCATGTATCTTAATGCAGGAAACAAAGGGTTTAGTACCTTTAGTACTTGTATTACATATATAATTCATAAAACATTTAATTATTGATTTCATTATTGGGTGAAGTTACTACTGGAAACCGCATATGATGTTACTCAGAAAATTCTTCGGAAATTCTTGTGCTATTGAACCATGGAGGAAACAAATATCGCTATTATAATGATCATTAACGTTGCTGTTTGTTATTTTGCTACGTATGAGTTGATTCAATATGAAATTTCTATACACATTCCGATGTAAACATGAATTCCATAAAAGTGTTTAATTTATTTTAAATTTAAAATTTCCACGTTTATCGTAGAGACGAAAACCAGTTCAACCACCAGAAAGTTTGTATAGAGACAAATCCAGAAAATTTAGACTCTTATCATGGTTATATGGAGTCTCTGTTAACTTTAAGCAGTTTGGATAATCTCCAAAAGCCATTATATATTTTGTGTCATTGCAAGCTAAGAGGATGTCATCAACGTAACGGATGTATAATAATTCATTCAAAAGGTGTGTGCCTTCTCCATATTTGTTGAGGTAAATGTCGGCTAGAATAGAGGGACATCCTCCTCCCATGGGAATACCATGAAGCATTTTATAGAAATCTGTACCATCGTACAAGACGGTTTTTAACAATACCAGTTCAACCATAGACTTAAATTTAAATTTTGTAATCCGTGTTAGCATATTATGTTTTTCATAAATTTCCATTAGAATGGCAAACAAATCATTAATATTAATGTTACAGAATAAATAGTGCAGCTTATAAGAGTAATTACTGGTTTTTTTTTGTAATTTTCGCATTGTAAAGAACATTTAAACATTTAATGGATATATATATATATATATAAAATTTATGGGTGAAATTAAATTCGAGACATATTGATTTCATTTTCCATGTAGTAACCGGAATGCTCTCCATATTGAGAATTTATTACATTAAATAATCGTATTACCATATTTGATAAATTGGCCATACTTGCTATTTTCCCAGAAAAATTGCAATATTGATTGGTTAGGTGTGATCATTCGACTATGGAGTAAATTGAGAGTAGGCTTTGACTGTCCAGTGAAGTTTTTCTTTTTGAATAGACAAAAGTTCAAAAGTTATTAAACAATTTCATTTTCCCTGTAGGAACCGGCATATTTCCAATATTGAGATTTAATTACATTAAATAAACATATCACTATATTTAATAAATTTACCATAGTTGATGAATGCTGCAAAATTTGACAATAATGGTTAATTGATTGATTAGATGTGGTCATTTGACCATAGGGCAAATTGGACGGTGACTTTGAGTGCCCGGTGCAATATTTATTTTCGAATATTTATGTACAAAAGTTATTAAACAAATCAAACACAGATGCAATGACAATTAACTTTCAGCTAACAAACTAGAATTAAATTAATCTACAACTTTAGCAATATAGTAAATAGTATATTGTATAACTCTAGTAATATATTAAAAATATTAAGATTTGTACAAAAATACTCTCAAGAAACATTGTATTTAAAGATATCAATAATTTCAATGTATTTTAAATTGTTGACAAAGATGCATTGTTGACATTAACTGCTACCATGGTTTTAACTACTTTTTAATTGCTCTGACTAGCATGACATTTAAAGGTTTCCTGCGTAAGGAAAAGCATTTTTGATGCGTTAATGAGGAAATAACAGAGTATACTAGTACATTGGAGAGAAATCGTCACTTTTCGCAAAAGTTTAAAAACCATATATTTTCCAGAGAGGTAAATGTTCTTTGGATAAAATCCCCCCTTTTTATCTATACATTTAATATACAAAATATTAACTATTAATGCTAGTGATGTTTGCGAATGTTTTCTTGTCAGAATACAGGGACTAACCACTAACGATAGTATTATAGTCGTTACTATTACTGCGGTTTTTACCGCCTTAATACACCATTATTAAGAACATTTCAGAACTTACAGAGAAAACTATATATTTTACGATCTTAGAAATCTTTAGATAATATCAGAATCATAATATATTAATATACATTAGCATATGCCATTTTAGCATGTGTTAGGAGCGCGTAATGAGATGTTTGTTGCTATGTCGTGCTGAGCCAGGACGAACATGGATCTTCTGAGGCCAAACATAAACTTGGCCCATGAAAATAAGGCAGTTTTACCATTCATACGGCATAAACACCCAGAGCTTGGAAAAAACACAACAAATCTATACTACACAGTAGAAAGGATATACATTGTCAATATATGAAATCTTTTATTTTGATCAGATTTTTGCGCAGTTCAAAAATCGCCCAAACCTCATATTACGTATAATGCAAGATATGGCTGCAATCGAAATACCTAAAACTTATTTGCAAAATTGTGTAGAGCTCACTTTAAATATAAAAATAAATATGATAATCTCTCAATAGGACAATGAATTGAGTGTTGTCTTGACAGACGCAGATTGGTGATTCGATTTTTTGCTAAGACATGAGTTTTGTTTTACAATTGTGTAGCGAATTACCAATGATTAATACTTTTTAAGTTTTTAATAATAGGAAGTGTGAGACCAGAGATACGGCATAAATTAGAACATAAAACGGCAGTAGGAATCGAATTGTGAAGATTGGACCCGACGCAACAGCTCCGAAATTGCTAATGATCAATAAATGGACCTTAGTTAATGGTCAATAAATACAAATTAGGATTGAGACTCAATATGATGGGGCGAACAGGCGCCCAGTCAGGGAATAGCCTAGTTACTGAACCAGCATTCACTTATGAGGGGCAAAGCAACACGAATCAAATTACGGGGGTCAAGAAGAAAAGCGTGTTTCCACCAATGCAGTTTATGAAATGTTAACTAACTAAAAACACAGGACTAAGATAATTCATGCAGAATTCGTAATGTGCAGACTTAGAAAAGTACTCGAGATGTGAAGGCACTCTGAAAGTACAATCAATAACGTTGAGAAAAGTCAACCGGCAACCTATAAGTCAAGGTACCAAGTTATTACCATGGAGGCGCACTAATGAAGAGATGGTTCACTTGTGTCACATGCAATCGAGTTATGTTCCGATTTCTATATGCTGATAAGTCGAGTAAACAACTAATTTTAATAACAAGGCCGTTCACCACTCTGGTCTCAAACAGTAACTCTGGTACAGAAATAAAGACTTTGGTCTCACATTATTAAAAATAATGGAATGATATTGTGAGTAACGAGGTAATCTTCATAAATAAAAACGTGAGTTGTCAGTATAATTAAAATAAAGAATGATTTTTGAATGTTACTAAATAGTCTAAATAACAAGAGTAATTGTATTTTACTTTGCAGTAATTGTAACTAGTTATCTCTCTCTGAAGAAGAAATTAAGGGTTATTGCATTCACAAAGCAGCTTAATAAGTCAGCATGTTAAACAAAGCTACTTTAAGGAGCTAGCACCAGAGAAGTAATACTAATCAGCACGGGAAGCGTTGATTTAATTTGTAGTGAAAGGATGAATATAAACTTAATCAGTTCATTACAGAAATAAAATATGCCTATATACTCTTTCCAGTATTAATATCTTTCCAGTATTTATAAACATTAAATTTAGTTTTTATATCTAGATACACTTGAATATATTTAACTTTAAGTGTAAAGTCATTCTAAAGTTCTTTATTTTTCAAATTACCTGAATGTTTGGAGGAGCTTCACTTCGAACTCTGCACTGAAATGTTGCCGATGATCCGTATTTAACAGTTGTATTTAAAGGATGAAATACAGACAAATCAGGCCGTGTAGAATCTGAAAAGAATAATTATTTTGGTTTCATAAATGCAAAGGCAATATGCCAGCATTAAATATAAAACATGTGTCCGTATTAAAAGTTAAACAGAGAACTGAAGATTTCAGTATCCAAACATCTGTTTGGGTGTTTAAAGTTTCATAACGCCAATGCAATCGGATTTTGATAAAAATAGTGATATGGAAATTTTGGTCAGTAATCCTCTGAGAGTTAAATTCTGAGACTGATATCTTTATCCTTTAGGCTTTATTTACTCTCCGAAAACGATACATCAGCACTCCTTACATTTTGAAAATATTCATTGGACTCCCCGCCTCACTGCTCTCATTGTCATAAAGAATGTCTTCCTGGAAATAATAAGTTATTTTTCTCCATTAAATCGATGTTGGTGCCATCCTCTTTCGAAATATATGAAAAATTCCCCCAAAAGTGTTTGACCCCAAAGAAGACGGAAACAGTTAACCAGCCACAGCTATGCAATGATAGAAAAGTAAACAAGAACCCCGAACGCTAAGAAATAAACAAAAATAGTAGCATGCTACTAGTTTGTGAAAGTTTCAGAGAGGAGAGAGGTTTTCCGTGCACACGCTTAACACGCTTCTAGAGTTCAAAGGGTTAAAATATGTTTAAATAGCAGAAATCAATATTTTTTGTTACTTGAATGATACTCTTTCATTTTAAATATTTCAGCAATAAATATAAAACGTGAAAATGAAATTAGCACGGCAGAAAACACAAAAGGCTCCCTGTTACATTTATAGATGAAGAAATCGCTGATTAAAACATTTCTGGTCATCATATTTGTTATATATCTGATTATAAAAATGAATAATCTTATGTAGGCAATGACATACTGCTTATGAATAAGTTAATAAGTTGTTAATGAAACATGAGGAGGAAATAAATTTGTATGCTTTAATAATTCAAAACAGTTTAAATTTCTTTGCCTATAAAATGTTTAATCAATTTCTCCCTCGAGAAAATGTTAATTGAAGTAAAAACTCATTTATCGACTTAATAGAAGACTAGCAAAACGTTTAGAGTTCGTGTTTTGGCTTTTGTTAAGTAAATTAAATAATGCGAACGCCATATTAATTGAAACTGCAAGGTAAATATAATATTAATTAAACCTAAACAGCAGCATTAAATTAGCGGGTTTGAAATTTTTGAAAGAAGATGGAAGCTTTCGTTTAGTTATGAAGTGAGGAAAACGACAAAATTCAATTACTTCAGTATTTACGCAATGGTGGAAATTATATTATTTCATAAAGTGTTTCAATATGCAGTGTCCTTTCAAAAGACTGATTCAAGCATATAACTTTTGAACCGTTAGTGCTAAACACATACTTTCAATTGGAAAATTGCTTTAAATTGTAAGAATTATATTAAAACGATTTCAAAACCGTGTAATGTATTAGCATAAAATACAGAATATAACATTTTATACAACCCACATAGCGAAAAAATTTCGACTAATGGAAAATATATGCATATAATTTGGGATCAATTAAACAAATTGACGGTTCAAAGTAAAAATCTCTTGGATATATTCAAAAGACACATTTTTGGGGTCCGTATATCAATTGACCAATTAAATAGGGGTTTGCCGCAAAAATAAGTACACACAGCAAATGAATGGCCGGTCGTCCATTTTGTTGCTCTAAGTCCTCTGGACGAGCCGGACGGCCTGGGGCTTTCACACAGTAAATGAAAGCTTTATTTTAGGATTGTCGTTAAATACTTTAGAACTTGGTAAGAGCGATTTTTTTGGTGTAAGTCAGGACATTTATCTTATTATCTACGCTTTGATTTCATAAATATATATATGCCTAAACTAGATAATTATTACATTAAATTTTATAAACATTTTTTGAATAATTAAATATTAAGATATAAAGGGGCAGTAATAAAAGTTAGATTTCATATTTTTATACAAATATCTCCTCCAGTTTTGAAAATATTTGAGACATACTTTTCTTACGATTCAAATTAATTTTACAATTGGAAGTTCGTGTTAGAGTTCGGAAAGGATTGGGTTTGATCTGACCTGCACTCACAACAAATAAATTTTGTTGTGAGTACAGGTCGCAACCCGACCCGAACCACAGTGTGTGACCCAAATGCCCGACTCGTGGCCAGCAATGAAATTGTATTACACAATTATATTTAATAGTTTTTAAATCTCTAAAGTATATGCACAATTTTCTCCTTTTTAGAGTTTGTAACCCCTGTTAAATAATTTTTCCAGTTACTCTTATTAAAGAAAATGCGACAAGGTATAGCCCTTAAAAACTTTTTGGAGGTTGAATTACAACGGACCCACAACTTGAAAAGTTAAAGAAATCCAACCCGCAACTAATCTGCAACGCTGTTTACCCGTAAGTAAACGCCGAAACCCGAGTTAATGCAAGACTTTAGTATGTATCTAGCACTAATTGCTTAAACGTTTTAATCCTCATCAGTCATTTTGAAACATGTGTACGACGATGGCATTGCACAAATCACTGAATGTCCAGGCTCTTCAAATTTAATATACTGAGACATTGAATAGAAACACATATTTTCAATGTCTCAGTTGACATTATTTGGGAGAAAATGTAAGAAACACTGATCAGGAGTGATAATATGTCTTTATCTGGATAACTGCATCAGATATTTCATGTCGTGTATTAGCAATCTCTATATAAACGATGAATTTCATATGTCAATGTTTTCTCATTTGCATCTTATAATTAAAGTCATTTCTTTATAATCTTGGAAATCCACCATAAAAGGCTTTGCTGCCAGGTATAGCCAATAGAGTCGTCAGAAAATATTTTTGGGGAAGATTTGAATAACCAAATATTCTGTTTTCCATTTCTCCCTATATTATTTCTTACAAATTCAATGGGTTCCTGAGGAGGCGAGTTATGCCTCTCCAATCCCTCCTTGGCTACTCCACCGAATATAGCTATGGCACTATAGCTACATCTGATACTTGTCTAATACCATTCATTCATCAATCATATTCATATTCGACTATACTAACGTCAAATAAATACATTAATAAGAAAATATAGAGCAACGCAAAAACACATATATTGTGTTATTTGTGCTTATTTACGTCGCTATATTTTCTCTTATGGTTCGTACAAAGTGTATTTTATTTATTGAAATACATTAATGTTAAAGACCATTTCATACGATGTTTCATCTAATTCAAAAACAAATAGTAATGGAAGTCACGAAATGTTTCTATAATGACAATTGTTTATTCAAGCAATATTTATCATTCACATAACTTACTAATTGCCGGCCCTTTGTCTTTATTCGTGACTTGCAGGTGGAAGGTAGCGTTCAGAGTTCCAAGCTCATTTGTTGCAACGCAGGTGTAATTACCGGAGTCGGAAGGTCTCAGGTTCTCAAGAGTCACTAAAAATTTCCCCATCTTAACTTCCGTCTCAGAATCTCGGGTTACAGGATTTTCTAAATGGATTCCGTCTTTGAGCCAGGTGACGTCGGGACTCGGGTGACCCTTAACGGGACAACGGAAGATCACAGAAGACCCCGAATTACGCTCCAATGTTACATTGGGGATGGAGAAATTAGAGAAGAAAGGAGGCGCATCGGGAACTGAAATATAAAAGATCATGTTGGCAATTAAAGAATAAAAAATACACTTAAATCATACAGAATTATTATATCATAATAATAGATTTGAAACATCAAATAATTAAATAATATAATAAATATATATCACCATTAAGAGGTCTCAGGAGGCTTAAAGTGCCATTAACTGAATGAATGCTAATGTATTGCATTTTATTTTGTACCATCACGTATACATCAATAATACTTAAAATATTTATAAAAATTTATTAAAATTTTAAAATTAATATAAATATTTATTAAAATTTCGTGTTGATATATGATGCTTATGCGCATGATTGCCTCAAAACTATAGCTTTTAGAAGCAAAAGTATTGCTGATGATGCAAAGGTCCAAGATCTTATACCTCAAATTAAATAATTTTGTATAACTTTTTTGTTATAATTTTATTTTATTTAAAATATGAGTTATTTTTAAAATTTAATTTAAAAAACTTTAATTATGCAAATGAGGTATAACTTCTTGAATGGAAACTTTTGCGTCATAATCAGTAATAATTTTGTTTCTGGAAGCAATAGTTTTTGTTGCAATCATGAGCGCAAGAAAATATATATCAAAATAAAATTTTTGTAAATTCATGAAAATTAAATTTTTTTTAAATACTCTTATCAGATTCCGCTTATTGAAAAAATTGTCATTTAAGCTAGGAATTAATTTATCTGCCATAACATTTTTAGGTATTATTGATGTATAGAAGTAAATGTACAGAACAAAATGTGAAGCATGGGGATGCACTCTGTTTATGGCACTTTAAGTCTTCTGAGACCCCTTAAAAAATCGACATTCAAAGAAGTATTAGATATTTCATCGTATTTACCTATTACGATTTAAAATGGATAAGCACAGGGTAACATTTCAAGAAGATATTATTACAGCAGTAAATCTGAGAAAGCGCAAACGCGCTAATAGTACTATCGAAGCAAAAATGTGCAAATAGAAAAATTCGAAAAATTCTTTTTTGACAAAAATCTAAAGTTCCGAAGAGTTTTGGTTTACCTTCTAAAGTTCACATGCAAGATTTTAATCTAAAAAATCACAGGACAATTTCAACAGCGCACACTCGTCTATTATCTATCGACATACAGCATATATATTTTTATCCTTGAATGAATTTACTTGACTACATAAAGATCAGGGATGGCCATATTTTTAGATCTAGTGATCTAGTCCAGATAAGCAAAATACTTCGCGATAAACTATCAAACCTTAGGCGAATATCATCTGTTGCATTGCCCAATAAATAATAATCCGTTTTATAGATTAATAGTACAATCATATTGATACAAACTTTCTATATTGAGAGCATTGTGATAATTAATCTATTTGCCAGTGTTTCACAAATTGTTTTTTAATAGGTAGGTCGAAATTATTATTTCAGACAATTGAAAATCTTCGTGTGTGTGCAGTAGATATGCTTACGTAAAGAAGTGGGGGATTTCTATTGCATCTTCAAAGATGTAAAAAGATACGAACTTTTGTCTTCTATCATGAATTAAAAATTGCAGTTCAGTATAAGGTACAAATCTTACTAAATGCTTTAGTAGTTCAGAACTATTTTATTTAAAAATTAAATTCCAAAATATTTACAGATTATATTTTATGACTTAACAATGCATCTAGTTTTTATAGATCTATTTGTAAGAGACTAAAGATACATTCTAAAAGGGTTAAATATACAAGAATTTAAGGGAATAGGAAATGAATTTAGTTATTACTAAACGCATTGAAGAAGTTTTGAAATAACTTGTAATATATTTTGAGCACTAAAACAATTTAAAGATCCTGTCTCATATTTTAATCTGATAAGCTCCATCATATCTCTAACTAATAAATTCTGTTGCAGAGGAGTATTTGTATCTGATAAGCTATGTTACATTTCCAACACTTGCATAGATATATTTTGATTCCATGTGGAATAAGTTATGTTTAGAGTTTATTACGGATTAAGATATGCCATGACCCTTATTAAGTACAAAGAGCGCCAAATTAATTCAACTAGTAGAATTAATTGTAATAATGTATGAAATGTTTTTTCTTACTGTAAGATCACACTGAAAATTATGCTTGTTGTTTGCAGAACTCCGTATAGATGCCTGTGGTCTTTAAAAATAATCTTTTCTTCTTATATGTTTCTATTTTTGAAATTAATCAGAAAAATTTGGACAATTTAATTAGTGGACAATTCAATTGTGTATACCAATATAATAAGTCATTTCCAATTTGTTTAGGATTAACACGGGTTCAGCACATCTCAACAAGCAGTTGCGATTGACTAAATTTTTCTATTAAAGTCAGCCAGAATAAGGAGATTATTTAACATTTTAAGCAAGCTCTTACTACAAATATTGTCATATGATTAATGACTTTTACTGATTTTATTTATTATATGATATTACAATTTATCTGTATTAAATTATACTTCTATAATTATTAAAAAGCACTTCTAAATGCTAATTACACAATGTTTTTAGAAATTGAATTAACATAACTGACAATGCAGAAATTTACCAAAAATTTAAATGCCATTTATGTGAAATATTTTCTATTCGCAGCTTTTTAGTGGACATTTATCTTACACATTATTATTTTCCTTATATACATAGTATAATATATAGGGAGAGTATTGTGAAGAGGTCGGAATTTCGAATTTGAGTTTCCGATGAAATAGCACGTTTCAAGCATCCCTGAACTCTAATCGAACGTTCTTAAGATGATGTCTGCGTGTGTTCATATATGTCGATGAATCTGTGGATTTGGCACAATTTGGTGCAATTATTACGATTTGTGAATACTGGAGCCATTTTGATTTTAAACGCAATCGAACATTCAGAAGACTGAAATATTTTCGAATGATTTTTGAAAAAATCCTAAGAAAATCAGGAGATTTAATAATGTTACATAAATAATAACTTTGTACGTCTTTTTTTTTAATCATAAAACGAATAACACAAAATTTAAAACGCTAGCTTGAATCGTTCTAATGACATTTCGCGTTTTGCAAATAAATGCATCTAAAAAAATGCATAAAAAATTAACTGTAGTATCATCAAATATGTAACACTCGGTGAAAAATTTTTCGATTCTAGAAACTAATTTGGTGAAATATCGCCAATCTGATGATTTTTTAATGTGAAGCCAAATCGAAGAAAATGTCGCCAAATTGGCAAAAATGGCTCTAAAGTTACGAAAAAGACGTCAAATTGATAAAATTATAATGGATCTATTTTAACGTAATGGAGTATTTTGTTTAGCAGATGTTAGCAATATTTCCAATTGTCAAGTTATATTTGCGCGAAATATCATTTAATTTTACACGGTGTTAGCCAGAAAAGAGCCAAATGTCAGTCTAAAACCCATTAAAAAGTTATTGATCTTGTCCATCATTATTTTCGCTTTGAGTACTTACATTATGTAGGCAAAGTTATTGCTGTCCACATTAGATATTTTTTATGTGGTATAAACAACTGTCTTGAATTAAAGGTTTAGTAATGCTGGATAAATTTCGCCCGATTTTAAGCATAATCACTAAGTGATATTTTTATTCATAATTATGTGAATAGTAAAAATAATACATAATTATGCCGGCATTGAAGGACCGAATAGCAGAAGTTCCCCCCAAAAGTGAAAGTCACTTTTCTTATATTAATTTGAAGTTTGTCTAAAATTATCCTGGATTCGGATAAAAATTTTAAATTCCTCTGAAATTCCCTAAGCTACCCCAATAATTTTGCAAGGAAAGGTTCATGCGCGTATTCGTTAAGTCTTACTACAGTAAAGCTACCATTTCCGATCGAATAAAAGTAATTGCAGAGCCCCCAGCAGAGAAGTTAATTAAGTAAGATAAAAATCTCAATAACAAAGTGAGATAGATGAAAAAGGACAATTATAAAGTTGGAGAGTTTTGGCTAAGTAGTAGGAATCAATACCAAGAACGAAAGAATAGTGTGTGCGGAAGACAATAAATGCCTGTTAAAAGTTGTATCACCAGGATATCTAACACGGTGACATCTGCAATGCTTATCAATCAATCGCAGTAATATTCTTTCTGGAATGCAAATGTGCATTGCTTTTGACAAAGGTCATTCCAAACAAGCTCTATACTAGATTTCTGTTCATGTAAATATTATTTTTTGTATCATTACTGATTATGACAGCAATTATCCAATGATCTATTGCCACTTAATGATCTATTGACTTAAAGATCAAGTAATTATGTCAATTTCTTTCGATATGATAGTTTTTTAACACAATTAACTCCCTATTTACTTCTTCAATTTCACATTTTGTGTAAAAAAAAAACTCTTCAAACACTTAAGATAAATGATTCAGTTACAAGGAAATCTTGCTATTACATCCATTAAAAAGTAATCAATTTTCATAAATAAGTCTCATTCTATTCACATTGATTAACGTAAGTAGATAGAAAATGAAATTAAAAGCGTAATTTTGAAATATGGGATTTTAATACAGTCATGTACTTGCCAGAGTCCTTAATTAAGAAGTCTTCCTCTTTACATAGCGGATTATCAGTGTCAAAATATGTGAGACATTGTTCATCAACATCGTGTTTTAGTTAATGAAATTAAATACTGTCTAACTCAAAATATGCGTCTTAGCTTTTCATAATTTTACGATATCTCCCTATATATTATAATACATACGGAGATAACGTATTGTAATGGGGTCGAAAATTTGAATTGGAGGTTTTGACGGAAGAGCACGTTTCAAGCACCCCTGAACACGAATCGAACGTTTTTGAGGCGATGTTTGTGTCTAAGCATGTGTGTGTATCCGCGAGACTGTGGAAGCGATATTTTACGAACGAATGGAGCGTTTCGAACTAAATTTGTTAAAGCTATTAAAAAGGATGAATACTGAAACTCTGTGGATTTTAAGTGCAATCCAATATTTGGAAGACCTCCAAATTATCAAATGAAATTTTAAAAAATACATTATAAAATCTGAACTTTTAATAATGTTACTTAAATGATTTCTTATGTAATTTTCATTTGAAAACGAATGACATATACACTTTAGAACACTAGCAGGAACCGTCTCAAAATACTGCACGTTTTACTAATAAATTTATTAAATATATTACATAAAATTAAAAAAAATATTCATTATTGTGAAATATTTTCACTTTTCATGCAATATTATGCGACAAATTTGTTGACATCATTCTCGTGGATTTAGTTCGTTCCATTCACGAGAGAAGGTACTTATGCAATAGTCTTCTATGTTTATGACCAACAATTCTCCAATGAGCATTTATATATAAGAAAAGCTCTTCACTCTGTTTGTGTGTAACGGCTGGAGATAAATTTGGGTACTTGGATACTCATTTAACAAAATATCACCAACTTGTCGTTACCTCGCGCCTAGATTGACGAAAATATAGCAAAATTTGTAAAATTAATGAATAATTTATTTAAATATTTTAATATATGGGCAATATTGCTTATTGCGGAAGCTATCAATATTGATAATTGTTAGTTTAAAGTTGCACGACATATATTTTAACTGGGTACTTTCATATAGTTTTCTATGTTGTTATCCAGAAAAGCGCAAAAGTGTACCATTCAATGCTAAAAACATTGTGCCGTGGATTATACATCATTTTTTGACTGTGGAAGAAGTAAATTTATTGCATTATATAATGAAAGTAATGTGTTGCCCACATAAAATTTTTTGCTTTCTTTTCAATATGTAATATAAGCACACGTATTATCATGGGCCAAAAATTCAACTCTCGGATTTTGACGAATTTATACGTTTTCCGTATACGTTTTACGCCCATGAAGTTTTCCGTAATACGAATAATCTATTTTGTCAATGGCATCCGTGCGTCTGTAGGTGATTCTATGTAGTAATGATATTTCTCAAATAAATTGAACAATTATAGAATAAGATCTGATACGATTATTTAAATCAAAATGCTAGACGCCATTTGCTTTTTATAAAGCTCGTACAGGGAAAGACCCTCTTTCTAAGATATTTATGTCTTCTATCTTTGCTATGCCGATAACAAACCCTACACAAGCTATAAACATAGAACGATAGAAAATCTTCAAATATACGCCAACTATTCAAATAAAAATCATAAAAAATTAAAATTACTAAATTTTTATAAATACTATTTTAGTGCTTACCCAGAACAATTAATGTCACATTAACCTCTACGATATCATCATTACTAGCTGCTTGGCAGACATATACTCCACTGTCTTCTTCCATGGCGTCTTTCAAGAGAAGATGCCCTTCATTAGTGATTTGTATACGGCCGTCATTGCCAACGTCAATAGGTAGGTTGTCCTTTGTCCAGCTATACTGCACAATTGCCGAGGTGTCTGCTCTAGATTCACATGGAAGAATGGCGACTCCATTGGACACGACAACAAGACGTAAGTCACTGCTTTTGCTGGCTGAATATGAAAATAGAGAAATTGAAGATTTTAAATGTATAAATTGTGCGTATGGCGCTATTACATAAAATATTAAAAAATAAAATTACTTTCTGTAATTATGTTTTTTCTGGCAGCATATCTTATTAATTATCTAACTAAATATCGGTGGTCAGTCTATTTGCTCGTAGTCGAACTGTCAGTGGTCTTGATCCATAGCCCATGTTTTTATTTGGGGTATTAGGGAGATGTCCAGATCGTTCATGTTTGATAGTATAGATACAGAATAAAATATTTTAATCCATCAGATTAACTTAAGTATAAAATGCCGCGATAGCGATCAAACAACCTCAATTTATAACTTCCCTGTTAAGCATACTGTTAAAGAGTTAACTTATAAATATAACATAATAATAGCATAGTTATTATGAAACATATTTAATATGGGCTTATATCAGGTTACTATACATTCTTCCATTAGGGAATGCACTATGATAATAAATATATATTCATTATTTTATACGTATTAGTAGCATAATTTCAAGTACTTTGTAAGGATCTACGTACACCATCTTACATTGAAATTGTCTCATGTGGAACTAATAAGCAAGTTCAGTTGTTCAGAGATATAATCTACAGTAGATGAATAGCATTATAACGTCAGTGATGAATCACATTTCTGTTTAGTTCACAATTATGGACGCGTGCACTTGTAAAAGAAAGCAATGGACAAGAATATGACAGAATGAATCAAAGCAAAATCAGTGCTGGAGAGCTATACTAAAGCAACATCCGATATCATGGTGTGGGGAGCCATTAATTACGACACTCGATCGATCACCTTTGGTTAATATTAACATCAGTTGATGAATTGTGTTAAAACTGTGCAACCATCTGTTTTGATATAGAATTTGAGAGCCTTGCTCAAGCATATTTCCCAACATGATAATGCACGTCAGCATACTGCCCATCTCCATGCAATATCCGAATAACGTTGCTTTTCCTTCAACCGATCTGTTTACCATTTCACAACACAATGCCTTTTGGAAAGGCAATTACAACTGAGGATAGTGTAGTTTATTATTATTGTATCTCTATATTAAGAAATAATATCCTGCGATTTTTAGCACTGCATCCGAACAGACAGCGAAACGGGCAATACTGAAATTGACTAAACCGTAGACGTGCAAGCCGATTTTAGAATTTTTATTTTGGCTTTAGATAATTTAATATTAATTAACCCGTCGTTGATAGGTCCAATTTGAGCAACACCAGAGGTTGCTCGTGATAGTTTTCTCACACTATATTTTCCCAATGTTTTAAGTAGTGTACTAAACAAAAACTTCAGCATTCTTTTTTCGTAAGAAATAAAGTTAACCATTAGCGATAACAAACAAGAAAATTCAAATAAAATAATGCTTACAATCATTATGCAGGATATTCAATAGCGAAATTAAACGATGAAAATATAAAACAAAAATCAGATACAAAAATCAGATACATCAGATTAAAAGAATAGCGGGGCGATATATCTTAGTGGCTTAGGCGTTGGGATCACACACAGTAGACCAGGATACGATCCCCGCCGACCAAAACAATATCCGCGTCTACAAGGGGTATGAGAACGTTAAATTTGCATCTCCGAAAGTCCACCTGAGAAGTGATGGGTTAGGAGAAGGATGGTATGGTTCCTGTGGTTGAAACTCCATTGGGTTTCGATCAAAATTGTGTGGCACTACCTCAAACAGTTAGCTTACACCTTCCAGTATGTAAGACGGTCTGGATATGAAAATAAAAACATTTATGAAGTCTATTAAACTTTTATAAAGTCTATTAAATCAGACGAAATGTACTTCATTCAAATAAAACGCCATTTTAGATGTGTTTTGCACAGCATTTGAGACACACGTACGATGAATGCTTGGAACAAATAGGTTGCCAACAGGTTCTGCAGCCCTTTTTGTCTTCTTGTATTTTGTATATTGTATCGCATTCTTGCTGAAGCCAGGATATAATATTTATTTTCTATTTGGACCCGTCCTCTTCTATCTCCAGTGTTTTGCATAAATAGTGAATTCCAGCTTTTTGCATAAAAAATATTCGTGCTCAAAAGGAAACAGAAGCACAGGTGTTCAAAATGCGTTGGTAACAAACAAAAAGGTACGAATCAAATTATGTGAAAAAAGCCCTCGTGCCATCGCGTTATCTGATAAAATGTAAAATGCAAACACTAGTAGTCAATGCATGAGAAAAGTTCTCACAAGCGACTCAGTGGTGCTCACATGAAAGTGCTCACATGAAACGATAAGTGCTCACGATAAGTGCTCACATGAAACACACGGAAACAGATGACAGACTATTTGGAGCCTAAATACCACTAAAACATATCAGAACAGAATATAGATTGCTAAAAGAATTCTAAAAGTTAGCTAGAACGAAGGTGGCACCCCAGGGTCACTTCCAAGTAAGTAACTCTATATGCAATGCAAAGAGAGAGAGAAATGCCCATAGTGCTACTACTAACGATGAGTTAATAATATTTTGCATTGCCAATTTGGGCAAAAATTTATTTGGTTGAGTTGACTTCCATATTCTGTGATTGGCTGTTGGTAAAACCGTCACAAAGTTTGAGGAGCGCAATTATATTCTTTACTGTTGATTATTATAAACAAAGTGTTTCGGAACTACTGTTGTCATGGGCAATCACTATGAAATGTAATTATTACTGCAGTTAATAATTATATGTTCAATTTTGATTCTGATAAAAAAGTTACTACAAAAACTAATGTTTCATAAACTCGATTGTTAGAACTGTTAGCATGCTAACTGTCTGTTCAATTGAAATTATTTAATTTGTTTACATTTTAAACTGTGCGAGTTACAAAATTAGTTAAATCTAGAATAAATATTTATTTGGTTATTAGAAGATTTGGTTCCTTAAATTATTGTAAAATTCAACCAAAGCGAAAACGATTTTATCGCACTAGGAATGAAATTCGAAAACAATATAGAACTGTAGGTATGTCGTCAAGTAGGTAGGCCGGGTAAGGGGGAGGGGTGAAAGATCTCGTCAGCTAGCAATTGACTGCGACCTCTAGTGTTAAAAGATTTCATATATATATATATATAATCATCAAAGCTCACTGCGCAAGTTTATTGCACGAAAAATAATAAAATGATGTATAAATACGTTTTATCTGTTTGGTTATTCAAAATCAACATTTGTGAAAATATGCCACTTTAAAGCATGAAACAATTTTCCGCAAATAAGTATGGTATATTATATCTTCGAATTAAGCTTTATGAAATGATAAAAATGAATGAAAGTGATTATACATATTTTTGTCAATTCCTAAGCTCACACAGTTTCCCAGTATTGTATTTATTGTGTAATAATACGCTTTTACTATATAGAATGTTTTTAAATATTCTTTGCGCTAAATAAAATACATCACGTAAATTAAAACAAAAGCATGAAGTGTAAAATGTAATGAATACATATGAAGCCATTTCATTTCAAAGATAACTCATATTATATGTTAAAAAACACATTGCACATTGGAAAAATACTTGATATTACATATGTCAGTTTGTATCTAAATATGGAAACAACTATTCAAACTGTCAAAATTACCTAAAATAAGAAGATGGGGGGAAATATGTCTTCTTAAAAAAGAAAGGCTTATAATCCAGATTACTTTCTTTTAAGTGTAGTCATGTCTATCACATGTATTCTCAATTCCCGAAATGTACAAATTTTATCAGTATACTACTACGTATTGCAAACACTTTAAGTTGAAATATATTTTATTTTCCTAAATTCTGCCATTCAGATGTTTAGCAAAATGTGAGTTTGCTCAAACAAACATATTGTATATTCATATGTCTCAACAAGAATAAAAATATATGAACGAACGTTTAATAATCGTGTCACGTCAAATGGAATTTACGTCAAGATAATCCTATGAAATGCGAATTCAAGTTTGCATTGAAAAAATAAATATATACAGTATAGTTAAATTTTCCCTAAAAAAGATATTATCTTGAAATTGAATAGATTCCTGTTTACACGAAATTTAAGCTTTCATATAAGTTATCTTATAAAATTATCCCTTTTACAGTCCGTAAAAATTAGACTGTAAATAAATATGGTAAGTCAAGTAATTTGCATATTACAAATTTCATAAACCGTGATTCGAAATATTAAAACTAGATGTTAGATTTATAAGATTATAGATTGTGGTCATAGAGCAATAAATTTGTAAATTTATCTGAATAACAGTAAAACATGTCAAATTGATTATTTAATACATTTCATACATAGTGACTTTCGGAAAATTAAGAATACTTGTTACATTTATATGAATGTAGTCTATATACTTATTTTAGTTTGCGTTTAAAAAAATAAACATTTGCAAAACTAACATTAGAAATTAGAAAACAGATTACTTAAGATATTTCACATTTGAACTACTTCAGTATCAAACTCTTTTAGAAAATATACGAAAGTTCTAATTTGAGCTCTGAATCTGCTTGTAGACCATTTTTTTAGTATCTGATTGTATATCTACAAAATAAGTCTTAAAAATATGTAGCAGATATTGTTTGTACTGCTTCAGTGTTCAGAGTATATGTAGAAGTATAAAAGCACGAAAAGAAACAGTAATAAATTGTGAAAGAGGATATCAATTAAAAATTCAGCCTTCTCAGAGGTATCTGTATAAATAAAATTAAACTTGGAATAGCCCCACTTAAAATGTAGTCAATATCGAGTTTCTAGAACCAGGAGTTATCGAGATATAAATAAAGAAACTCACTAATAAAAGAAACCCCTTCCATTAAGATATCATTATGCAGACGATATTTGTTAATCAAAGTTATTTGAAAAAAAATTATACCATTTTGTTTGAAAAAAAATGTTGCTAAGCAACGATTAAACCCAATGAGTTAATACAGCAGTAAATCCTTTTTGATTTAAATAATAAAGACATGTATATAAATAAATTTTATCTGAGTTGCATTTTTGATTGGATTATATTTACTACGATGGTTAAAGATTAAGGGGATTATTGATGTTTTCAATTTCTTACGTCATTTGTTTTATTTTGGTGAAATGTTTTTCAAGTTCATATATTGTAGTACGGGTATATCTTCTAATACATTGGTATAATCTTTTAATAGAAGTAGTAAATCCACGAGAATATAAGTAGTACGAGTATATCTTTTAATACAATTTTAGCGCTCTTTATTTTGGCATATAACGATTCAAATTAATATTTTATGTAAATTTGTTTAGGTACGGGATAAGAATATTTCATTATTCAGATCTGCCTGTGAAGATAAATTTGCATAGCGAGAATAGAGATTATTAAACTTCTTTTTAGGAGCATTAATTCAAATATTTTAAAAGGATGTTTTGAATAACAATGTCGTTTAGAATACTATAGAAATATGCACATGGTTGTGAATTCTAAGTTTCTTTATATTGTATATTCCGTACGAAGAAAGGGTATTTTGCTAGTATTTTAATAAAATGTTAGTAATAGTAATTCTCGAAATTAATATTTTATAAAAATTCTACAGGGTGTTTCACTAGGTAGTCGCCCAAAACATCAACTATAATTTTCTTCCCATTCTACATAGAAACGACATTTAGTTTACAATGGACTTTAGTTCATGAAATTATAGTACCATTCACAAAACGAGTAAATATTGAAAGCGTCCTGAACCGATATCCAGACGCACTTGAATCTAAATTATTCGATAAAGTGGCAATGTAACGTCTGTATGGTGCTTTTCTTAAGCCGGAATTTGCGTTGCATTATCGACTCTATCATCCAATAACTTTTTACAATAAACATCCGCTCTAAAACTGTATATTCAGCCATCTTAACTGTGTCGTTGAATTATGTTCAACGATACAGTGAAATACATATTCTTTACCGGACAGAAATATTGCGCTCAGCCATATGGAGGGGTTTTTCAAAATCCTCACTGCTCATTTCTCAAGGATCAAGATTACTTGCAAACCAAACGTCATGTTTCTATGTAAGGTAGGAAGGAAACAATTGTTAGTTCACTGCGGGATTACCTCTTGAAACACCCTGTATATTCTATATCTAATACTTACAAAATTTTCAAATATTATCTAAAGAGCTTTTATTATCAATTAATTTTTAAATAATAGTAAAGTATGACCATCTAAATATTTTAAAGCAATTGATTAATCTGTAACCGTTTAGTCAATATATAATTTATTGAGTTAAGTTATTATGTTTCATCTCTACTTAAATATACCCCTAAATAGAAGTAATTAATTCAATTTATTCTGCCATTTACATAAGGCAAATTAGAGCAATTGCCCATGCTGCAGCTCATTAAAGATTTATCGACATATATAGAATTTGTAACCAATTCCTCAAGAATTTCGACCTCTGGGGAAATCTTTACTCAACAGGAACTAATATTATGTTAAACCGAAAGCAGATATATTGAGGGACGTATTTAATTAGTAACATGAAGAAAGTAGCTAATAATCTCTGTTATTTTCTATTTTTATTTATGCTATGTCTAGACCTTTCAATTAGCATAAATAATGCACAAAAACTTTAAATGCAATCACGTTTAATAAATAAATTTTAACAATATATTTTCTCTTTATATTAAAAAAAGATCCTGCGAATTTTTTACACTGTATTGCGAATAGATGACAAAATGTGCAGCTCTGGAATTTTGCATATAGACTAATGGGAACCCGCAAAATGGGCTTAATCTTTGGCGAATGAGAGCTCTATGAGGTTGGTGAGCATAGCGAGTAAGGCGGAGCTCCTACACTGATAAATATTTCAGGGAATTTTAAAAAATAAAATAATATAACTTGACATATAGTAATACACTATATAATGCTAAGAACACGAGACAATCTAGCTATAAAATCTTTATATCTTTAGGACTGATTCAAACTCCTTTTCTAACATAAAATCGTACATGGATTTCATACATATTTACTAAAAATTTGCGATTTACCATTGAGGTATTTGGTGCTGATTTAAATGATGATGTTTAACACTACATAATTCTACTTATAGAACGCACTTTTATGTCTTGAATATAATTTGATCTGCAATCGTAAGGGTTAAAAATGTAATATTTATTTATGTTAAGTAAGATTTTCCTAGCATGTTATACAAGACAAAATTTTAATCTTAAACGTAATGTTTCATTTTAAATCCGCCAGTAACGATTAGCAAAATCATTTTTTTCTAAATAAAGTGGCAAATTTGAGGAAATGACGAAATAATATATATATATATATATATATATAATGCATACATATATATATATAGTATATACATACATATATATAGTATATACATATATTACATCACTCATTATATATATATATATATATATATATATATATATATATATATATATATATATATATATATATATATATATATATATATATATATATATATATATATATATATATATTAGAAACTTCGAAACATGGATTAATAATTAATACCAATAATTAATAATGGAACATTAAAACAATAAATAACTATAATAGTTAAAACACGGCCATTATTCCTAAAATGGAAATGAACAGCATTAGGCTTAATTTGGAGGTTAATTCAAATTAGACTCCTCGTCAGGAAAAAATTATAATAATTAAAAAAAAAAGTACAAAATGTACTACAATCTACTATCATGAATGGTTAATAATGGTCATAAATGGTCACAATTTATTTACTTATTTATTTATAATGCATATATATTATAACACTATGTATCTATACAAAAAAACCGGAACAAATGAAAAAGTTTATAATTTAAAATTCAGAACAGCTAAAGGCAATATGTCAATATTACCTACTCTGATTTGTGGAGGGAATATTGCGCTATCCCGTACAATCCTTGTCACAGACTAGCAGATTCGCCAACTAATACTTGCAAAACTAGTTTCCCCCAACTGGCAGCGCGACGAGTCAGTTATTGGACGTCAAACTGTTTCTTTTTTCATCCTTTTTCAGTCTTTTTTTTTCAATGATAATGTAACTAACTGAAAGCATGTAATAAAGTTTACGTGTAATAATGCATTTCTAAATCACACTTTCACTAATGTTCTGTAACTTTCAATTCCAAATTTAGAATAAAAGATGAAACGAATAATTGTACGTGACCTGAGTTATAATCAACAATGCACTTCAGAAAACTTATTTTAATAACGGGATAAAATATTTTCATGATAGTCTTATGAAATAAAAAATATATAAGACTTATAAATGAATATATATATATATGGATATATAAGCCACAAAATTTATCAAAAATATTTTGGGGATTAAAAAGCATGTAGTAAAATGTTAAGTAAATTTAATATATAACAGTAAAACTTTCAATAAACACATTCAACTTAAGTAGTACCAAAATCCATGATGGATTTTGATGAATTATTGTTAAGCAATGAAGCTTACTCCAGGGATTATTCCAATGTAAGTTTATTTCCCTACAATGAATTATGGAAATGCGGAAATTAAAAGAGTATTTCTGCTCTGGCTGCCTTGATTGATTTTATTTCGAGAATAATTTAACTGACTTTCTGTTTTCATTAAATTTTAAGTTAAATTCACGAATATATAAATGTGAATATTCCAAAATACATTTTCAAGCCATATATCTCCTTGAATACGTAATCAAATTTAGTAATACATAATTCAGAGAATGAAATTGTGGTCTAATAAGATTTTGGTATAATATTTATCTTCCTATACCTACCCTCAGATATACAGTACTTAAATTACCTTTGTGTTTTGTCTTCATGTAATTGTTTATTACTGAAAAAACATTTGAGATAATGTACATTTTTTTCATTCACTAGTAAAGTATAAATGGAAGCAAGTGTATAGCTACAAATATTTCAGATTTTGTACAGTGTTTATTTTATTTCAGTTCTATTCAAGGCAATGTCGGGTATATATACTAGTTAAAAATAAATATAACAAGGAAGATCAATCATGCTTAAAGCATTGATTATGAAACACTTTCCAACTTCAATGCAATTTTATTTGAACAAGTCTAAAATACAATACATTCCTCGATAATAATTTAAAACTTATCACAATACTACATAAATTTATTATATTTGAAAACTCAAACCTTCATCGAAAAAAATGAACTTCATTCAAACGACGGCATTGAAATATAAGTCGCCTGGTTTAAACATCTCTAAAATGCGATACATTCCTCGGTAATATTTTTGAAACTATCATAATACTACGATGATTTATTATATTTGAAAACTTCATCGAAAATAACTGAAATTCATTCAAACGACGTCATAGAAAAAATAACACGCCTGGATCTCTCTATAAAAACAGCATTTCATTCATAATATTTTCCCATTCATTTCATTCATCACAATACTGTAATAATTTATTTTATTTAAAAATTAAGACCATGGAGCTACAAGTAATGAAATTCTATGCTTAAAACTTCATTGAAGAAAATCGTCCTTCTCTTTGTAAAATCAGTGAATATTTCATTCATATCAGCTATGCAGACTCCATGGGCTAAATAATTTTGTGTTAAAGAAATACAGCAATTCTAATACAACTCATTCTACATATTTTGCTGTTTACATTTTACATAAGTGAAAAATAGGCTTCGTTGTAGAAATAATCAAATTTGGATGATCATTTAAACTCAAATATATTGTAATTGCGTTGTTTCTGTATGTAGATGCACATAATTTAAGCAAAAATAAAGTGGTTTTAGGACGGATACAACACTCAATATGAATTAAAAAAGCTTAAAAAATCACGATTTTGAGACAAGATGGATGCCATATATCATTTTGAAGTGGGTCATGTGATCGTTTCATATTATGGTCACGTGATCGGTTCATATAAGATGTGTAATTGATATTTTAATTTTTATTTAAAAAACTACTGAATATATTTCGCTGAATTTTTTTTCATATATTTTACGGAACAATTTGAATATTACCTAAAATTTTCGATGCAATTTGTGAATTTTAAATCCGTTTAAAAAATGTTTGAAAAATTAGGTCCCATAGGGTTCAATGTATTTCATTTTTTCAACCCGGGTTCAATCCAAAACTGATTGGGTGATATTATTCATTTATAATCCCATAGTTCCTACCGACCGTCTGAAAAACATACTAAAATTTCATTTTGATTAAGTAATTTTTACGGCAGTTATCGTGCTAACGGACAGTTTAAATAATCAATGCTTTAAGCATGATTGATCTTTCTTGTTTGATATTGTGCGTGCACGACACGACTTAGTATCCAAATAAAAAATATTAAATTTCTTAGAAATATTGCCTACAATAGAAGTTTAAGCTTCCTAATATTGAAATCTCAGAGGCCCCAGAAAGACTTTGTATTCACATCACGTTTTCTGATGTTAAAAATACATTTTGAAGTAGGATAAAAAAGTTTTGAGACTGGCTTACTTGACGGATATGATTTATTGATATCATGTGTTACACACAACCACCTTCAAAGTACTCCCCTTCTGCAGCTATGCACTTTTGCCAACGCGAGTACAGTTGCTGAAAACATTCCTGGAAGCCTTTGGACGAGATGGTCTTCAGTGCGGCCGTCGCAGCTTCCTCAACCTCAGATGCACTCCTGAAACGGCGTCCTTTGAGTTCGCTTTTGAGACGAGGGAACAAGTAAAAATCGCACGTGGCGAGATCGGACGAGTAGGGAGAGTGTAGAAGGGTTGAAGTTCCATTTCTGGCCAGTGCGGATTGCACTATGAAAGGCCGATGAGCGGGGGCATTGTCATGTTAAAGCAAACAATCCTTGCTTTCAGCGTTCTGTGCGTTTCCGACGGATACCATCACGGAGACAAGCCAGGATCTCTGTGTACCTCTCCTTGTTCACTGTTGCCCCTTCCGGTATGAACTCGTAATGCACCAAGCCCTTCTGGTCAAAAACACCTCTAGCATTACCTTCCCCTTTGAACGGTCCAAACGGAAAATTTTTGAATTCGGCGACGATGTGAGGACTGTCGTTTTGTGACGATGTGAGGACTGTTCTTCCACTGTGAGGACTGTCGTTTCATTTGTGGGTCGTACAAGAAACACCACGTCTCATCACTGGTGATAATTTTTGAAAGGAATGTCGGATCTTTGTCAGCAACGTTAATCAGTTCTCCCCAGATCCGCATGCGCTCATCACACTGGTCTTCGGTTAGCATTTTTGGTACAATGTGTTGACACACACGATGCATGTTCAGTTTTTTCCGTCAGGATAGCTTGGCAGCTCCCGTACGAAATTCCTGCTCTTTCATCAATAACGCTGATGGTTTGATGTCGATCGGCACGCACAATTTTCGCCAACTTTCGAATGTTGTCCTCCGTAATTGATGTTGACGGCTGCTCAGTCCGCGGATTGTCTTCTACTGATTCACGGCCGTCCGTAAATCGGAAGTGCCATGAAAATACCTTCGCATGACACATTGCTCCCTCACCTTACACCTCTTGCAACATGTGCAATGTTTCTGTCGGCGATTTCCACAAACGCTGGAGGAATTTGATATTCGCATGTTGTTCTTCTAACGCCATTTCCGTTTTCGACCAACGCGAATGACTACAGTTCACTGACACACATTGTCTGAAAAAACCCTGCACTGCGGACCTGCTTTTTCCTTTTCACATCTTGCGTCACTTGTGCCTCTAAGTCATGGTAAAATAGTTCCTCTCTCCTCCAATCAGCGTTGGAGGTATCAGCACAGTCTCCGAACTTTTTGATCATACTTTGTACATACACACACGCATATATATATATATATATATATATATGTATATATATATATATATATATATGCGTATATATATATATATATATATATATAATATGTTTGCAATGATGAATCCATACTGTTATACAGTACAAATTTCAATGTAATTTTCAACATTTTCTCCGTTTCTGTGCAATGTAATTCATTCAGGATAAATAAAATACCCTACGTTTCAAATTTGCAAAGATTATTTTCATTTTAATTTTCGTGTTTAATTAATTAATTTCAAAATTATATAATCTTTTTTACATTGATAAAATACTTGTCAAATTTTCTCAGATCAAATTAGATAAATTAGACACAATAACTAGATTGAATTGAACAAAATATAAATCGACAAGTAGTGCTTGAGTGATATTTTCTATTTAGTAACGACGGCACAATAACCAATTTTCGTAGATTATTTCTCTCCAAAATATCAATTCAGTTAAATTTTTATATCTCAAACATCTAGAATATATGGTTTTATTTTAACAGAGAAAATCGACTTTTACATTACGATAGGTTTAATCGATTTTAAATAATAGTTTCTACACTTCAGAAATATATAGCTGTGAAAATATTAAAACCCTGTTGGTATCTTATCAGTCAATCACCTTTTACAACGTCAACTTTTACATATTCTAACCAAAAAGTATCGTTAGACTCCGTGTAACGCCGTTTATCAATAAATATGCATCTAATTTGCTTAAAAGGAGCTGCCTTCGTATTTAAAATAGCCTTAAACATAATTTTTAAACTGCAACACGCATTTTTGATCAAATAATACATGACTCGTTCCTCTTCGATCATACAGTCGCACCAAAAGTATCGTTAGACTCTGTCAATATAACGTCACTCAGTATAATATCAAAAGCTTTTATCTAATTTACATAAAAAGGGAATGTCTTCATGTTTAATTCTGCCTAAAATCAAGTTTTTAAATTGGCAACACATACTATTGATTATGTGATTCAATTGGATTCCTGATAAGAAAATACTCGAGAATTCATTTAGACTTATTGTATTTTGATCAAGATATTGATAAGTTATGGATGTTTGATGTTCTGGGAGTTATCTGCCTATATAGTACAGCGTTTTTAATCCTAAACATATCCCTTTACCGTCGTTAACACTAAAGTTCTGCCAAACGTTAGCCCAGGGAACAGGATATCCTAGCATTAAGACAGGGAGAACGGCACGTGGTAGTGTTTTTTGTGATGTTTACTAAAATATGAATCAGTGAGAAGTTCAATAAACAGTTTTTTGTGAAATTATCGTGAAAAACTGAAGGAACACTTTAATATTAAGAAGTTAAAATATCAATCAATAATATAGCTTTCTCACGACTGATGCGCATACACGCTCGTAAACTTTAAGGAATTTTCGTCTGCTTTGAATTCGGAAATTCGAAATTGTAAGTAGTTGTGTAGTTGTCGTTTATGACTGGCTTAATATATTATGACGGGCCTTTATGTAAATTAGTTGCACATGAATTTGTAGGTGAAGTTGTTTATAGTACTTTTGGTTTCATTATATGTTTGGGAAGGTAAGGCAAACAAAATATTATTGGCGTTTTAATTTTTCCAACAGTACATACACCTCCAGACGCATATCACACCTAGAACTAAAAATATTCAATAAAAATTGTTCCTTAAAAATTTAGAATTAGGATATTTTAATAAAATATTACAGTTGGGAGAGTATTCAAGAGAATTAATTAATTTTATGGCCGGAGTGCTGCTGTTGGTAGCATCATTCAGTGAAATTCAACAGGCCCAAGTTTGATCCCTTGTCCCTCACGATTGTTATATCCAGCTCAGCCAAATGATCTAATTTATAGAATTTACAGCTCTTTATGTTTTCTAGTTTTGCAGCTCGTTT